>JAJLWW010000009.1:194456-280199 GCA_030570935.1 Geotrichum klebahnii | reverse complement strand
TCGACCTTCTTGCGTAGCTCCTCTACTCCGTTTTTAGCTCCCTGTCCATTTTTAAGAACCTCATCTATATCTTTTTCCATGTCCTCCTTTATTTTCTTGAGACGAGCTTCCGTGAACTTGTTCTGTTGTATCGAGAACTTATTCATTGCCTTGGAGTTTGCCTCTGCCTTTTCTTCCGTAGAAGCCAAGTCACATTTAAACAAACAAAACATTATTTTAGGCTTTTAATAAATATCTAGCAACAATAGCCCTTCTCAGCATTTCTCACATAGCTCCTCCGATGTAGTGTAATGGCTAGCACGGTCCGCTCTCACCGGGCAAATCAGGGTTCAATTCCCTGCATCGGAGTTAATTTTTTATTTTCCTTATATTTTGAAAGTATTAAACAATTAATTTCAAGCAAGTAAAAAAAACTCTTGAAAAACTTTATGAAAGTTTATGTCAGAGTTTGAAGTCAGTTATAGTTTATTTTTGGGATCTGAGTAAAAAAAAAAAATAATAATAAAAAAAACCATGTAACTGACAGTAAAAATAAAAGTAAACAAGACCAAAATAGATCAATTAAAAAGTAGATTTATTGATACACGCAATATAGTGGAAAGGTGTCACAAGTGTATCGAGGCAATAATTAAACGAGCTATTAAATCCCTATACACTTTATAAAGAAAAGCACAAATCTTCTGAGCCTATTATCAGTTTTGAATAATAAAAATAATAAGACAGATTTAAGTCACATCTATAAACTAATTCTACTTGCTATATCAAATAATAATACCAGTTCTTGAAGATCTAGGTTGAATTCAATTACCACTACTATATACTCGACTTTTGCTTATCAATGGTTATATAGAAAAGAGACCAGTGCTTTAGTCTTGTTTCAGCATCTCCAAGACTTTTGAACTCTATCTCAACTTCTGGTTTTTACAGAACTATTCGTGGGTCTTTTATTGCTGAATTCATTTAATTTTTATTATCGTTCATATCAAATGTAACTTATTCAGATTTAGTTCAATTGATACCACCTACAAGTTAAACTCATACTTATAAATACAAAGGAAACATTTTAATTCAATACTATCATTTATACACTTTGAACTAGCTATTATCCATACATTAAGCATTCCATATTACCTCATTTTTTCTTATCATCATCATACTTTTCTTTCCAAATCCAAGAATTGCCAACCTCAACTCGTCCCGCCTTTTCTGCCATCCTATAATACTGCGCAGCCTTGAACTTATCTTTCTTCTTGATTCCAAATCCATTCATATAACACCAAGCGGTATCATACATGGCATCCACGTCACCCAGTCGAGCGGCAGTCTCGTAATACCGGAGCGCAAGAACTGGATCTCGGTCTGTACCCCAGCCGTACCTGAAGCAGTTTCCAAGTTCGTAGATTGATAGAACAAGCTCGCCTTTGGCAATTCCGCTTTTAGATTTGTTGCTGGCACTTGCTTTGATACCTGATAGACCATCTACTGCTGCAATATGGTCAACCATGGCACTGTTTTCAGCCGCTAGACGGAGGTACTGAAATGCTTTTTCGGCATTCACAGGTACTCCCCAGCCATGACGATATGAAAGCCCACACAGCACTTGAGCTAAAGGATGATTTATTCCCTTCGGATTTGCAAGTTCTTCAAATAATTGAGATGCTTCTTCAAGCTTACCAGCTTCATGCAGGTCAATTGCTTGTTGCAGTCGCTCGTCAGTGTTCTTGGAAAATGTAACCGCCATACCTCGCGCTGCTTCTGATGGAAGTTGGCCTAGATACGGTGAAGATGGAGGGAACATGGCTGGTGACGGCATTCCAGGAGACACTACAGGAGTTTTGGCTTCGTTTGAATGAGCTGAGACATTACTATGTACGCTTGCAGCATCGCTATGAGAACGATGACGACCAGTGAAAATGGCAAGACGGGACGCACGTTTATTAGAAGATGACTGAGCAGGAGTCGACTCCGAAGGTACATGTAAAGCCAAAGACTCAGCCTGTTTTTCCCATTGTTGCATGTCGATTTGGGTTTGAGATTGAGCAAGCGCCTGAGATGGGGCAGGCTCAGAATACTGGGCAGAAGATTCCGTTGTCGCAGGAAGAGGATTGGAGTGGTACGCGTCATGAGGAGCTTCGCCAGGATGGCCTGCAACAGGAGAGATCTCGAGAGAGGGCACGTAGTGTTGGCGCTGGTCTGACTGAACAGCAAGTTCCTTCTCATATTGGTGCATGAGCTCAGGAGAGTATACTGGGCTTGGATCACCAGATAGCCTAAGAATGGGCTGTGATTGTTGTTGTGGAAGTGACTGAGGTGGTTGAGGGGGTTGTTGGCGGGGCTGTTGGGGATGCTGCTGTTGTGGGTATGACTGGTACTGCTGTTGCTGCTGCTGGTAAGGCTGTTGTTGATACTGCTGCTGATACTGTTGTTGCTGTTGCTGGTATTGTTGTTGCTGGTATTGTTGTTGCTGGTATTGTTGTTGCTGGTATTGTTGTTGCTGGTACTGTTGTTGATCCTGTCGGTGTTGATGTTGTTCGTATGGGGGTTGACCATACTGCTGCTGATACTGATGCTGCTGTGGCTTCTGTGTACCCTGAGGAATCATGGAGTCTAGCTCCGCTTCAAGATCAGTTAGATTCAGATTAGTTTCTTGTGAAGGGCGATAAGAGCTAGACTGAGATACAGATCTACTTGGAGCCTTGGAAACAGAGAGCGGAATTACATCATTTTCATAACTAGGAATTCGACGAATTGTTTGATTTTGTTCCACAGAGAGGCTGGATGAAGGAGATCTGGGCTGCTGCTGACCAGGATACAATATTTGCGGATGAGACTGAGTTGCGGGAGGACTGGTAGTTGGAGGGGAGGAATGAGTAGCAAACCCTTGTGACGAAAGCGAGGGAGACAAAAAGGAAGGGGCATTCGCAGTAGTAGGAGTAGCAGGAGCGGCAGGGTTGTGTTCAGACATAAAGCTGTGTGCCTGATCAGCAGAAATGACAGAGAGACGGCGTTCGTCTCCTACGGTAAACGAGTCGTCAGAGTCGTAGTTTTCATCTTCATCATCTGTATCCATAATAGCAGTGTTATTACTTTCGTTTGATACTTGGATCTGGACAGGACAAGGTGGAGACACTTTCCGGGAAACATTAGGAACTGTCGAGGCAACTGCAGGAACGGCTGTAGGAGCGGCTGTAAGGGAAACTGTAGGAACAGAAGTAGGGGCTGAGTCTGTTCTGGGGGATTGAGGCAGGGGGTAATTTTGAGTAAGATGAGGCGCAATGGGAGCAGGTTTGTCAGGTTGGCCAAAGCTTGACATGATACTTGAAGCCAGATGGCTCTTTTTAGGCTCCTGAAGATCCATCTGATGGGCAAAAGAAGGCTCAATTGAGGATTGATGATCACGTGATTGATGGAAGTTTTGATTTGTGGGAGAGTCAAAACCATGTGAATCAGTGGCAGGAGATTGCTGTTGTGGAGGAGTTGTAAAGAATTGAGAGACTCTAGAGACACCAGTAAGTTTTTCATTAGTAGGATCTACCATGGCAAGGATATCCAAGAGTTCCTGACTGGGTTCGATGAGGGAGGCTGAATTAGAGTGGGCGGAAGAGGAAGAGGTAGAAGGGGTCTTTTTGTGTTGCGGTTGGTTTGACCATTGGTGGAAGCTTTTGAACTGAGCAGAATTAGATGAAGGGTCACCAGAGGGATAGTGCTGAGAGAAGTTTGACTTGTTGGAGAACGTTGATGACTGGGATAGTGCAGGAGACAGGTGGTTGTTATTGTTATCAGAAGTGGATGAAGAAGGTCCTAGGTAAGAGAGCGGACGAATCTTTGTGATTTTGTCCTTGATTTTATTGAAGCCAGCAGATGAAGAGGGGACTTCGTTTCCAGCGGTGACAATATAGGAGTTTTCAGTGATTTTACCAGTTGACGTACGTTCGAGTATGGCGAATTCCGCCTCAGGTTCGCGATGGAACATGGTGAAGTTGAATTAGGGTGGAGAGATGGCTAAGAGAGGCAAAAGCCAGAAGTCGACGACTGATGAGAGCAGAGTCCAAGAAGAAGTTTGAAGGAGGAGGAAGAAAAGAGAAAAACAACTTCAGGTCAAAAGGGCAAGAAGCGAAGAGAAGAGAAGAAAGGGCGCTTGGACAAGTTTTTTGAGTTGTAGTGCGATAATTATTATGAGAATAATCTATTATGATGATTATTATTATTTTTTTATGACAGAGTAGTAGGACAGGGCAGAACCAGGCGACGACTACGACAGCGACTACGTAGCAGGGCAAAGAGGAGGCGGCGGCAGATAGGGCAGGGTCAAATTTATCACGTGAACATTAATTGTTCTAGAAATGTGTTCTACAACTTAGAACAAAGTGAATGTAGAACATTACATAAAAAAGACAGTGTTGTGATGGATAGTGCATAACTGCATTGACGTAAGTTATGCTGGCTTTTGTGTATTTACAGGTGACAATTTAAGGTTTTGGTGACACGATGACGTAATCTAACACAGCCCATGTAAACGTAACCTTATAATCATGTAACGATACGTGAGGGTTTTTCAGTGGTAGTAAAGAGTGGTGTAGTGGTACAATGCATATTTGTAGTGATAAGTCAGTGATCTGTAGCATTGGAGATTTAGTTCCTGATGTCTTACGAACTCGTTAAATGCTGCTGCTGAGCTCAGAAAGAGCAGAGACAAAAGCAGAGACGGTAATAAAATGAATAAACGAAGGAGTAAATGGAAGAAAAGAAAAAGAGATGGATAAGTGGTATAATAAATATAATAAAGGTGACGTTAGCAGTGACGACATCAGCAGTGACTCTTTACCAGCAGTAAAACGGTCCAACAAGTTCAAAAAGAAGTTGATCAAGTTCAGACTTCAGAGAGTATTGAGACTGGTTAAGTGGAGGAGGAGGAGGAGGAAATCAAAAGGTGACAATCAATGTGTGATATTTTTACTTTTCTTTCTTTTCTTTTTCCAACAATTTCACAAGACTTGTTGATAATAAATCAAAATTCAAAATATTCGCAGATATTCGATATTCACAGAAATTCACAGAAATTCACAGAAATATTATTATTCAGATATTTATACCAGTACAATTTCACATTCAAGTAAAAACGTATCTTCCTCTTTTTATAATTTATAATTTTTTATTTATTTACATTCTTTTCCCTTTCTTCTTTCTTCTTTTTTTCTTTCTTTCTTTTATACTTTTCTTCATTCACCTTACTCCGCAAATCAATTTCAACCTTCAACAATGGGCCTGTTTAGACGCTCTAAAAACTCATCTGACGACAATGACTCAAGTGGCCACGGCAGAAAACTGTCGACATATGATGTCCACGACCCTGTTCTCACAGCCATTCGAGACGAAGAACCTTTTCAAATGTCCGCTCATGGATACTCAAATGGAACTTCCCTCTCTCCAGAAATGCACATGCGTGACATCTTTGGAAACCCCATAGACAGACCTGACCGTTCAAACCCATCTCGTCCGCGTAACGAACGGCCTCTAGACACAATCAGAGCTTTTGAATATGCCTGCACTGGTGACGAACGACTTCGAGACGAAATGGAAACCGCAAAATTAGGCTGGGCCACAAGATCCAATTTCGCTGCAATGCCTCACTTTGAATCAAACCCCTACGCAATGGCATCCTCTTCAGCTACAACTAGTAACATGATCTCATTCAACTCGCCACAGACAGGAAATGGAGACTCCTTGGGTGGCATTGCAGCACCACAAGCTCCACCTCAAAAGAAAAAGAAGCGAGGATTTTTCGGACGTAAAAAGAAGTAATCTTGTTGATGAAAAATCGGAGTCTGACTCACAATACAAGTTACAAAAGAAAACGGGGACTGTTGGGGTGAGCCTAGAACCACGCCAGCCACACTAGTACCACGATCGAACAGCGCGTGGTTACACGGAGGATTTATGTTATTTACGAGAACACGGGTACAAAATGTAGTTAGCTAGGGATGCGTTTTGTTTTTATTTTATTTTATTATTATTTTCTATATTTATATTTATATTATTTATCTTATGGGTCAATGGAGTTGAACTGAACTACCTAAACTGAATGGGTCTTAGTATGAATAGGGCAGAATTTATATGGGGTTTTCATTTCTTTTCAAATTTTGTCGAAATGGGTTTTGAAAATAAAAAAAAAAATAAAATAAAAAAATAAAAAAACGTTTGACCCTAGCCCAGCCCAAGGTAAGGGGAAAAAATTATTCACGTTTCTCACCACCCTTTTTCAAGTTCAAATTTCATCTCTCTGTGTATAAAATTTAAATTTGCAGCATCACGGTTCTTGCTATACCAACTTATAAATACACCAGCATGTCTTTTCGAGGTGGACGAGGAGGCAGAAGAGGAGGCGGTCTTGGAGGCAGAAGCGGGCCTATGACTGAAGAAGAACGAAACGCAGGCCATTTCGCATTTCCAACAGAAACATATCCAAAAACAAATGTACCCATACCAACCAAAGCCAGCCGAGAAGAACGGTTAGGAGCCGCTCATTTCTTGAAATTCAGAGCTGAAGTGCGTGAAGGTCCCTTATTCACAGGTAGTCTGACTCCTACATCAGCCAATGGGTCAGGGAGTAAACATCAACATAACGGAGGTGAAAGAAGGAGAAAAATGGTGGTTGTTGAAATTGAAGATTCAACTAATGGCGCGTTGAATGATGGCATTAAAAGATACACGGACAAGTATCATAAAAAGCGAAAAGTTGGCAGATCAGTTGATGAGCATCCTTACGTGATTGATTTCTTTCCAAAGGAACTATACGACGCCATGGGAGTCGTGGACGTTTCAGGTGAAGAAGATAATGGTGATGATGAACAAGGCAATGGCGACGCTTCATTGAAAAAGTCTTCAAAGAAAAAGCAACGGTTTGCTGCTAAAAAATTGGACATTACAAAATTCACAGCTGAGCTACTCAAAACATCCGTCGACGATGAGGATGGACTCAATGGAGGTGCTAATCTTGACGACGATGAAGAGCAAGCCAGAAAACAAGCAATTGAAAATCTCAAAGCCCAAGGTGGAAAAGAAGACGATGATGATGAAAAGAGTGCGGCTAGCGATCTGGGAGAAGACGATTTGGAAGATGAGTTTGAAGAGGATGACGATGATGATTATAATGCTGAAAAGTACTTTGATGATGGTGAAGGAGGAGACGATGATGATGGTAACGATGAGGCTGCGTACTAATACAAGTCTATTACCAATTTATATACTTACTTTTCATCCTGTTACTGCATACCTCCTCTCATATTTGCTTGATCCATTACATTTGCGTGACGGTTTCTTGTCATTATACTTCATATCCATATTTCACTCATTTTCATTTTCATATTTTAAAATACTTTATACATACAATAATAATGCTAGATGCTAATTCACATACCTGATACCATTATCCTCTTCATAATATCCTTCTAAATACTCATGACCTGCTCCTCCTCTATAATGATACTGTTGGCGTTGCTGATACTTCCCACTTAAGTCGACAGGCAAACTCATGCGTTCTTGTCGAGACCGGGTTCGTTTAGGAACTTCAGGAAGTGTCGGTGAAGACGAGCCACTACCGCCCATGAACCCACCATATACATCGTCTGAATATCCAGCGTTGAGTTCGTCTGAAAGATCCCATTGACCTTCACCAATATAATCAGGACCACCATTAAGCCCTCTAGTATTAATGCTTGGCTCATTGTTGTTATGACTATATTCATCATGCTCGGGTCGCTGATGTGCGTGGGCTCCAGGTGCCCTAGGTAATGGCTTCTTAGTCACTGTTTCTGCAAACTCATCTTCACCAGCACCCCCGCGTTGAGTATGATGAGACGCATACATGGAAGGTCTATCACTCTGTCGTCGTCTATACCGTTGTGCAGGCGTAAGTGATTTCTGAGAAACATAACTATCAGCCGAAAATGGGATTGACCCAGGTAGATCCTCTCCCACCAACTGTGGTCTGGTAGGACTCTGGCTCCCGTTATTTGACATGGTTGCACCATTACTTAGACCAGGGGAGCTTATAGGCTTGCGTCGTATTGATTTCTGCTTGCTTTCTATATCGCTTCCAAGGCCTGCCTGAGAAACTGGGGAAGACGCCGGTTGAGTGTGACGCTTATGAGCAGGAGGCACAGGTGACGACTGTTGGTCCAGGTCATCGTAGTAGTAGGCGTGTTGCGGCGTGTCAGGCTCTGAAAAACTCAATGTGTCACTGCTTGTAGACTGGGATAGTGGCGATGACTTAGTTGGGCTGTACATGTGAATACTTTGATTGCTAGTATGTCGAGTCACAGATGTGGGAGTAGTGTTCCCATGCTGCTGCTGTTGTTGTTGCTGAAAGTTCTCATAGTCCTCATCACCAGGGCCAGGAGGCAACGGAGTAGTGAAAAATGCCATTGGATCTTCTTCTTCTTCATACAATACTCCTTCTCCCTCATCACGTTCTAAATCGGGTGTACCCGACATCATTACATGTTCTGGTGGAATTGCAGGCAGGTCCCCAAATTCTTGGTAGTCAAATGGGTTTGGTAGGGTTCTAGACATGGTTGACATGTTCAACAGTCCATCTCGACCTCCATATACACTATGGGCAGGAGGTGATGGGACTCCCGGATGCTGAGAACCGTAGTGACTGGCAGGAAGTCTATTGGGCACGGCTGAACCCGATGATGCGCTTGAAGGCCTACTAGGAGAACCGTTAGGCTCTTCTGGTAAAGGTCTACAAGTTGAAGCTGAAGACATAATGGACTGAGAATATCCAAGTTGAGAGCCTCCATATTCAAGCATGGTAGTAGAAGTAGCAGTAGTCATGACAGATGCTCCAAACTCGCTGGCACCATAAATTGAGCTAGCCATAGAGTATTGTTGCGACGACCGCTTCTTACGTCTAGATCCAGATGGCGGGC
Source organism: Geotrichum klebahnii (assembly GCA_030570935.1). Taxonomy (NCBI): domain Eukaryota; kingdom Fungi; phylum Ascomycota; class Dipodascomycetes; order Dipodascales; family Dipodascaceae; genus Geotrichum; species Geotrichum klebahnii. Next base: position 271,266 of record JAJLWW010000009.1, on the reverse strand, counting down.
GAGCTGGATAGAAGGTCATTTCCAAGTATACCTCTCCTGCATACTTGCCCTTATAAGTAAGTTCATGCCATTCGTCGAATCCTTCTACTGGGTTGCTATCGTAAGCTGGTTTGAGCTGAATCACGGTATCTCCAATCAGTTCAGGTTTGGTGTCAGTTTCGTCTAGTACGCTAAGCTTCAAGAGTCGGTTTTGAGGACCCTCCCGTAGCTCAAACCGTGCTTCTTCGTCCCACACTGGAGTTTGTCCACCACGAGCGTCAGCTTTGCATCTTTTAGCATCAACGCCTACTCTTGCAATACAGTATGGGTTTTGCTTTCCAAGCTTGCGTTTGTTTGGAAGGTTCCTCTATAAAAATGGCAAGAGTTTTAATGTTAGACCACTGTAACAATGATTGCTTGGTTTTTTACTAAAAAGGGGTAAGATTAACATACAGCTTTTCCAAAGACCACGATCAAGGTGCCAAAACTTTTTGGCTCCGTCATGGTATTTGTTTAATGAAGGTTAGTTGTTGTCGTTGTCGTTGTCGTTAACTGTTGTCGATTGTCATGAGAAAAGAAGAAGAAGGAGAAAGGGAAAAAATAAGAAATCCATTCTTATGGATGATTTGGATTTCAATATATACATTTTCGAAAATAAATATGGAGGCTGGACCTGGAAGTATAGGCGTGGTTTGAAGAGAATAACAATCCAACTCTGTGTTGAATTTATTTTTGTATGTGGAAGGCTGAAATTTTGTATGCAGCGTGACAAGTAAAAAAAATAAAAAATTGAAATGGCTGGTCAACGCTTTCCGTTCCACTCACAGACAACAATTTTTAAGTCCTTGCAGTCGCACTTGGTATATTTTTTACCGTATTATGATAATGATGCTACAGCGGAAGTTGCTACAGCTGCTGGTGCTGCTCCGATTCTTCTTCTTTGTTTGCTGTGTAGCTGTCTGGGTAGATGGGCTTTGTTAACGAATGTACTTGAGTTCTAGCTCAAAAAGATCAGTATTGTTCTTGGTATTTAGAAGTCTCCTGTTGCTTCCAACTGCAGTTCGCAAGCGTCATTGAGATTCTATCCGAGCAACAAGGCGTTAAGCTTAGGCTAAGGTTTGGGCATCGTCGTCAGGGAGGATGTGGAGGGTGGTGAAATGGGCTACAGAGAGCCAATTTAAACGCGTCAGGTAAACAGAAACGCGTGCAGACCCAACTACGCGATTTATTTTTTTACACCTTGGTACTTGAGCCTGAATGTTTATTTAATATTATTTTATAATTACGACTTGTTTATATTTGGTTTAATTTAATCGACTGAAAATCAGGAAACTTTATCAAACAAACAAACAAACAAACAAACAAACAAACAAAAAAAGCCTTGGATTATGAATGAAATCCACTCTGATGATGCTAATTGATATCATAGTAGAAAGAAATGAAAATCCACGAGGCGAGAACAAACAAAATAAAAAATTAAAAAATTAAAAAAATTCAATTAAAATCAACCTCTTTCCCAACTCGGAAATCAATAAACAAACCATACTCAACCTTCAACTTCAGCTTCAATCTTATATTCTCAGCCTTTCTTCAGTTCCTCTTCAGCTCTTTTTCAGCGCTCTTCTCTTTCAGCAAAAGCAAGGCAAGTCCTTCTCTGTTTCTCGACCTCTTCTCCTCCTTCTTCTCTCGATAACCACTTTCATATATCCAGCTCCTCGTTTTAATTTAAAGGGCTTGTCTTACCTGGATCCACCAGCACTTAATATCCATCCTCATTAGTTTCATACTTTCACTCTATCAGCTGCAAAGACCCACCATACTCTACTGCGTCAACAATTCTCATATTCACAATTACCAGCCTTTTGCTTCTTGCCCTTCGCCATGTCGTCACTTAGATATCCTGAAACCTTTGACAGCTCGTATCGTCTGCGACAAGGCCCCTCTGTTATATCAAGGAAAATCAACTCCACAGACCTAATTCTTTCTAAAGTCGACCGTTTAGCTCAGATGGCTGAAATTCATTCTACTCCATATTACGCAGAGGGCGAGACACCTACGGAATCTCCAATTATTAATTCGCCTAAAACTAAACCAGTAATGGGTAAACAAAACTTGCCTGACTGTTTGAAATCCTCATCCATACAGAGTCTTCAGGACTCTGTGGCCTTGCCTAGTCTTGAGCCATCCAGAACTCAAGAAAGCATTCTGTCTTCTGGAAGCTATGGTGGCCCAAATACACAGGCTGTTAATACTCCAGTCGATGCTTTTTTTGGTTCCAAAGCTAGTCATATTAGAAGCAACAGTGCTTTATCAGAAGAAATACAAAATACTCCAACTATCTCTGATCCTCGTCCTCCTTCTACTTTACCAAAATCTTCTCCTTTTCAACTTGAACTTTCACTTACGTCTTCTAATTTGTCGTCTCTCATTTTTTCAGAGTTCTCTCAGCTCTCATTTGAAGCTAAAGCCCGTGCTCATAAGAGTAAAAACATGACTTCAAGAGCTAAATCTCCATTGGAAACCATTGGATCTGTTATTAAGACTAAAAGCAGCACTAGTATTGAGTCGGTCAAAAATATTGCAGGATTAGCACCTTCATTATCAGCAACCCCTATTCAACATGAGTCTCCACTGATAAATGAGCATGATCATTCAGAAAAAGGCCGCCGGGAACTACACAGTTTTGATACTACTGAAGTATCAAAGTTAGCAATTCCCTCAGGCAGCATTTCCACTAGTGATGTTACCTCAGAAAGGTTACAGACTCGAAGAATGGAAATTAATCAAGAGAAGGCTGTAATTAGTGCACTAGCTGCTAGGAAAGCTCACAACAAAAAAAACGAGAAAGATGGCAACCCTGTGATAGTGGATGGTCCAAATGTAGGATCGCCAGTAATTTCATTAACCTCATTCGATAGCATAGCGGGAATCGGTGATCAATTCTGCAGTTGCATTCCCTCGCCAATTTTGAACGCAATTTCGTTCACACCGCCAATAGGTAGTGTACCATTCACACCTCCTATCGGTGGAGCCATTATGGTATCTTCTTCGGATGACGATAATGGTTTAAGTGACATGGACTCGATCTTTTCAAATGGCACATTCCAGTCACAACCAAAAGAAAATCCTGACGCAGGAAATGAACCAGAAGAAGAATTGGTGGCAGCCGATAGAAGTGACACAAATCAGCACCAAGGAAGGCTATTTGTGCGAGTTGACGGTCTTTCTGATCTGAAATTGCCCATAAATCCCCGCCGCAACCCGAAATTTACAATGACTCTAGATAATGGCAGGCAGACCGTGACAACTGATCCTATTAATGTAGCATCAGACGCAACGGAAATAGGACAAGAGTTTGAACTGTTAGTCGACCGTGATCTGACTCAATTGACTTTTTCATTTCAAGCACAAATGAATCCATTACCTAAAACCGAAATGGTATCTAAACTATCATCCACCCAAGGTCTTTCAAAAGTTAACCGAGTATCTAATAACGTTCGACGGTCTTCATCTGTGAAATCTACTATCACTGCTCAGTCCATCACTTCACATCGAAAACACACAAGGTTCAGAAGTATGTTTTCCGCAAGTCCAAAAAAGAAAACAGCAGGCACACTTAAAGGCAAATCTTCATCACCTGTCCCAGCCATAAAACAAAAGCGTCAACAGGCTCCAACTCCAAAGTCAAGAGACATATGGGACGGCATCCTTGGTCCGCATGGCGAGTTTGGAAGGTGTCATTTGCAAACTACTGAATATAAAGAACAAGTCTTTGGCGAGCCCAAATCATTTACCTTGAGCGTGTTTAATGAATGGGAACACAAAGAACTAACATCATCAACCGAGTTGAACATACCCCTACCTAACTTTCGAAATAATATTGAGTCTTCTGTATCCCTCCCAAATGTTCCATCTCACACGCAATCAACCCGTGGCCCCGTCAAAATAGCAAACATCCAAATCACACTCATGTTTATTCCAACGGTACCTAAAATGACAAATACGCCATTACCCACATCAATCAGAACTGCTGTCTCTGAATTTGCACAAATCCAAGCTTCCCGCAGCATTTCTCTAAATGGATACCTTTCCCAAGAAGGCGGCGATTGTAACTACTGGCGGCGACGCTGGTTCGAGCTACGGGGCGGTACATTAATAGGCCATACCGAGGATACCAAGAAAGTGAGAGCTGTTTTACACTTAATAAACGCCGAAAGTGTGACTGAAATAGATTCAGAGATGAGCGACGTTAGTATCAACTCTGATTTGTCGTTCTGTATGAAGTTCAATGATGGCGAAGTTATTTCATTTTACGCGGATAATGCTGCGCAAAAGACACAATGGGTTCAGACTTTAAATAATGCGATTGAAAATTGTACAGGAAAGTCTTACACATGGGTGGATGAGGTTCTAGAGCATCTTCGCCGTGAAAAAGAAGGTAGTCAATTGAGTTTGGAATTGAAATAAGTTTAAGATCTGGGTCTGAAAAAATCTTAGTGGTTCTTTATTTATTCTTTTTTTTACATACTGTCATAAAATATTGTGTGGTTGTTTGTAACACACATGTCCTATAATTTATCAGATTTGTCCTCTTCTTACTTCTCTACATCAATTCGATAAAACTTGAAATTTACGATGAACCTACAATAGTCACTCAATTTAATATTATCCATAAAATGCCAGTAGCCACTCATAAACTTAATAGATTAATTTCCGTTTACATTGTTTTCTATTTGTTTCATTTTATTGTTTCATCATAGTTCGCAGATTATGCGTTTACTCCAACGAAGAAGCACCAGTAATGATATCGACCAGTTCGTTGGTAATAACGGCTTGACGGGTACGGTTGTAAAGAATAGAGTACCTGCCAATCATGTCAGAAGCGTTCTTGGAAGCATTGTCCATAGCATTACGACGAGCAGAGATTTCAGCAGCATGACCCTCGCAAAGACCCCAAAGAATGAAGTTAGCAAGAGAAAATTCAGAGAGGTTGCTGACAACATCGTCTTCGAGTTCATAGGCACCGAACTTGGGAGAGTTCTCAATGGCGGCAGTAGTGAAAACGGGGAAAGAAGAGGGCTCGAAAGAAACACCTGAAAGGAATTTGTTGTAGTAAACCTCAACTGAGTCGTATTGAGTTCCGAGGGCAATGATTTCATCAGCAATAGAAGCAGCTTCGGTGAAAGTAGGAGCCTCCTTGCCAATTCCAGAGATGGAGAGAACCATGTTGTCAGCGTTGGATCTGATAATTTGAGCCTTCACCTTGTCACCGACAGCGACAACATCGGCCTCAGGGATTTGAGCAAGACGAGCCTTGACAGCACGGGCGACTTGAGAATGAATAGAACCACAAAGACCCTTGTCAGAGGACATGGCAATGATCAACTTCTTGGGAGCCTCTTCGGGGAAAGCAGTCTCGGCCTTGTCAAAGACCTGCTTGGTGGCATTTCCGTAGACACGAGAAACAGCCATGGCGCGCTGAGCCTTACCAAGTCTAGTGGAAGCAACAATCTTCATGGTGTTGGTAATCTTCTCAATATTCTTAATGGACTTGAGACGCATCTCAATCTCACGAAGAGTGGCATACGATCTAAATAGCGCATGTTAGCAACAAAAAGACGCAAGTATACAATAATTAATGGTCAATTGACCTGTCGAACCGCCTTTAGGAACAATATTGTCGAGCGTGAAAAAAATTTGGAAATGCTTGTTGGACTATGTGAGTTGGCCAATCACATTACAGTATGGTTGGGTATTGGGTAGAATGTAGCAAAAATGAATCTTCGGACGGCTACACGAATAAAACCAATGTAAGGATAAAACAGCAGAAAAAGCTTACCTAGTCGAGGCCTTAACAGCCTGAGCACCAGAAGAACGAAGAGCAAACATTGGGTGCGGTGTTGGGGTTTATTATAAGGACAAGTTGGAAATGTAGGTTAAGCTGCTTCCAATGAAAAGTGAGAAGGAGGAAGAAAATGAAAGTGAAAAGAGAGAAGGTTTGAAAAGGGTTAGGTTATGATGACAATATCATTATGTAATGGCTTTCTGGGCTGTGAGAGGCTAGAACTTGTACGAGGATTGAATGAAATTCAACTCTATAACATTTCACTGGGCATGGCTCATGGATTACAGCTCATGGTTTTTAGTTCTTAGGCTTTCAAGTATCATTAAAAATTGAAAACTATTTTAAATATATAAATTATCCACGGTAGTAGTTGGGAGAGATAAAAGGCATTTTAGCAATCATACCAGCACGCATTTTTCCTCTAATCTCGACCTTGACATCAGATCCGATCTTGACATCCCTAGGAACGTAGACCATACCGATGTTTTGCTTAGTGGTAGGAGAGTAACTTCCTGAAGTGACTTTGCCAATGGCCTTGCTTCCGTCAGCTGAAAAAACAGTCATGTTCTCACGGGCAGCAGGTCCTTTAACAAAGATTCCCTTACGGACTTGCTTGACGAGAGACTTATCAGCAATCTGGGCCAGGATATTAGAGGCACCGTTGAAAGTAGCACTTTCAGGTGAGCGGCGAGACTTGCCAATGACCCAAGTGAGACCTGCTTCTACTGGAGTGATCTCCTCAGACAACTCATGTCCATACAAACACATACCAGCTTCTAAACGTAGAGAGTCACGGGCAGCAAGACCAATTGGTTGCACGACTTCGGGATTGTCAAGTAAAGTGCGAGCAAACTCCAAAGCAACTTTTTCGTCCGGGATTGAAATTTCGAAACCATCTTCGCCAGTGTATCCTCCTCTGGCAGCATGATATTTGCCTCCAAGAAGCGAAATGAAAGCAGATTCACCAAACTTTATTTTAGATAAGTCGTCAGTGGTTAGTTTTTGTAGAGTTGCTGCTGCCTCGGGACCTTGCAGAGCCAACAGACCGCCATCAATGGACTCACGAGAAACATTGCCCTTGCCAAACTGTTCCAACTCTGCTCCAATAAATTCAAGATCTTTTTCACGGCAGCCAGCGTTGGTGACAACATAGTACTCTTCGTCTCCATGCTTGCAGATAATAGTATCATCTACAATTCCACCCTCGTTATTCAGGAGAACTGACAGTGTAGATGAAAAGGGTTTTAGTGACTTCAGGTCAGAAGGTGTGATTTTTTCTAAAAACTCGGTAGTTCCAGGGCCAGCAAATCTATGCTGCAACATGTGAGAAACATCGAACACACCAGCTTTGCTCCTTGTCCAGTTATGTGACTCAATATGAGATTGACCTTTGTAAAGAACAGGCATTGAATATCCAGCAAAGTTCACCATGGTACCTCCTAACTCCACATTCAAATCGTAAAATGGGGTTTTGAGCAGACCATCACTAGTCGTACTGTTAAAGCGTCTAGCAACCATAGAAGCAGCCTTACCAGGCTTGCATTTAGAAAAAGAAGATCGAATCATTGTGAAAGAAATGTAATGGTACTAGAATAGTAAGTCAATTTAAACAAGTTTGAAGATAAATTTTTTTTTAGAAAAAAAAGAAGTAAAAGAAAAAAAAATCTGGTTTTGGAGTTCCTTTTATATCGGTTGGTCGTTATGAAATTGTCAACAGAAAACAGTCGAGAAAAAGACTCGGGACACTGAGATTTGCGATATGTGGAGAGGCTGATAGTGCTCTAGAGGCTGATAGAGATTTTCCCGTGTCAAATTTATTGACTCGGGTATCCCGTGTTAAACCAACCCTTGCTTTACTCAGTGAAAATTAATCACCAAAAATCACAGAAAAAGAAATGCTTGAGCCATAGCATAGTTCCTGAACAGGTTCAATAGATACAGTAGATACTAATAAACTTACAACGTTCAATTACAAGAAATTCTTCGGAGATCAGGTTCAATCTTAGTTGTCAAAACTGAAGAACATCGAGGTTCAATCACTAAATGAATTATATACATAGTGCAGCAGCACCCAAACAACTAAATCATAAATAATAAGGTCAAAGCGTAAATCACATATACAAAAGCAGACAGAGGTAGCGCTAGATAACTTAGAAGCCACCCATGCCACCCATGCCGCCCATGCCGCCCATAGGAGGCATTCCACCGGGAGGACCAGCGGGAGCAGGCTCAGGTGCATCAACAATAGCGCACTCGGTGGTAGCAAGCAAAGAAGCAACACCGGAGGCATCAACAAGACCAGTTCGGACAACCTTGAAGGGATCAATGATACCGTCAGCGATCATGTCAGTGTACACGCCCTCGGCAGAGTTGAAACCCTTGTTAAAGTCCTCACCGTATTCGTCAACAAGCTTTCCAACAACAACAGAACCTTCACCACCAGCGTTCTCAACGATGGTACGAGCGGGCTTGGTGATAGCAGTGCGAATAATGTTAACACCAAGCTTTTGGTCAAAGTTATCGGTCTTAACAGTGTCAAGGATGCGAGAGGCCTTAAGAAGAGCGGTACCACCACCAGGTAGGATGCCTTCCTCGACAGCAGCACGAGTAGCATTCAAAGCATCGACGTATCTGTCCTTCTTCTCACCGACCTCAACCTCAGAGGAGCCACCAACCTTGATAACAGCAACACCACCAGCAAGCTTAGCAAGACGCTCCTGAAGCTTCTCCTTCTCATACTCAGAAGTGGAAGCATCGTTAATGAAGCTCTTGATCTGCTCACATCGCTGAACAATGTTCTCCTTAGAGCCCTCACCGTTCAAGATGATGGTGTCCTCCTTGGTGATGGTAATAGAGCCAGAGGTTCCAAGAAGCTCTTGAGTAGCATTCTCAGGCTTGATATCAAGCTCCTCGGTGAAGACAGTACCTCCAGTAAGGATAGCAATGTCACCAAGGATGCTCTTTCTGTTGTCGCCAAAACCGGGGGCCTTGACAGCAGCAACTTGGACTTGTCCACGGAGCTTGTTCAAAATACAGGCAGCGAGGGCCTCACCATCAATGTCTTCAGCGACAATAACAAGAGGGCGGCGGTGCTTGTTGGAGATTTCCAAAGAAGGAAGAATATCCTGGATAGAAGAGATCTTCTTCTCGGACAAGAGGATGAGGGGGTTCTCAAACTCGACTTTGCCAGACTTGGTGTCAGTGACAAAGTAGGGAGAGATGTAACCACGATCGAATCGCATACCCTCAGTAACCTCAAGCTCGTCCTCAATGGTCTTTCCCTCCTTAACAGTGATGACACCTTCCTTGCCGACCTTCTCCATGGCATTAGCAATCAGACGGCCAATGTGTCGGTCGCCATTGGCGGAAATTGTGGCGACTTGAGCAATCTCCTCAGAGGTGGTGATTTCACGCTTGTTCTTGCGCAAAAATTCGACGACGGCCTCAACAGCGGCCTGAGAACCTCTTCTGAGATCCATAGGGTTGCAGCCAGCAGCGACGTTCTTAACTGACTCTGTGAAAATAGATCGGCCAAGAACAGTAGCACTAGTGGTACCATCACCAGCAGACTCGTTAGTCTTGGAAGCAACCTCTTGAAGAAGACGAGCACCCATGTTCTCAAACTTATCAGCTAAGGTAATGGATTTGGCAACAGTGACACCATCCTTAGTGATTTTGGGAGCACCAAAAGACTGCTCAATAAGCACATTGCGACCCTTAGGACCAAGGGTAACTGAGACAGCCTTAGCAAGAATATCAACACCCTTCAAAAGAGCAGCGCGACCCTCAACGCCGAACTTCAGTTCCTTGTGAGAGTAGACGGAGTATTGTCTGAGCTGCTGCAGACTGGATCTGACAGCAGGTCTAACAGAAGACTTTACAAGAGCACTCTGCATTTTTAATTTAGATGGATTGATTGGATACGGGGATGATGGATGGTGGAAAAAAGAGAAAAGAAAGAGAAAATAAAATTTTCGCGGGGGAGGGAAGCAGTTAAATAGAAGCGAAATTTCGGCTGAATCAAGCGCTGGGGAACGGTCACCGAGAGATCCGGGTAACGTGGAAACTCACAGAAGATTCCACGCTCCTCCGCAAAAACTACGGCACAGCACACGGTGCAACGGACCATAAACCCTCAAATCGGTCTTTAAGTGCTTCGACAGCATAAAGGACTTCAATAGATATTAGTGGAGTTAAATTAAATTGTATAGTGCTAGATGAAATTCAAGAGATGGGATCATTGTAGATAGGTCTGAGATAATTAAAGTATTTTAATTGTTTTATTGGAACTTCCTCTCCATCTCAAATAATCTGACATTTTTACTACCCCCATACTTTGTCAGAGCCAACAATGGCTGATTTTGACGGTACGATATACACAATGTATATTTCTAACTAAACGATATCACTAACGCTTTAATTTCTTTAGGTGGTTTTACTCCGATTGTGGCAATCTTTTATTCTTCTTTTCACCCCACAGGCGGCCCTCAAGTGCTATGTCAGGTACCATCCGGAGCCATCGTTCCTTCCACAGACACTAACGATTCTTCGACGCTCCAAAATCCTTTATTTCCTTTTGATCAAGTGAAAAGCTATGTGATTCCAAAACCTCAACTCTGCAATAGACTGGTAACTTTTAAGGTGGGTAAATACAGAGTTGTTGGATATCCTGTCAAAATCAGCGATCCTTCTTACTCCCGAAATCTTTTTGTGTTCAACTTTGCGTTTGTCTTTCGCTACCATGGAGAGTCTACGGTATATGAGACATCTATTCGGCGCCTAGCTAGAATGTTTATGGCTTTAGAAGAACAGTCCAAATTTCTTTCGAAACGGTCGACTTATGAAATCATTGATTCTCTGTTACAACAAATCTATCAAGATCTAAACAACTATTCCGAATGCATGATTCCTATTGATGAGTCAAATACTGTTAACATGAAACTTTTCCCTATGTTTCCTCCTCCTCCTGACCTCAAGGCATATCATGTACCGATATCGACGGTTAGACTAGAATCAATGATAGATGTGAACTGGGATCCAACAATGGAAAAGATTGTTTCTTATATAAACGGAATTAACTCAGTTCGACGAATAGCCGACTTGGCTGACGCTGATTATGATTTGGTTCGTAAATGCATTCAACACTTAATGCATTATGGATGTATAATCATTGTGGACTTATTTCAATTCTCAAATATCTATGCACCCACCTCAGATATTTCACTTCTTATCAAAAATCCAGAAATGATGAAGGAATGTCAAGCATACGTATATCACCCTGGATCTATTACACAGCGTTCCAGGTTTGTAAGTCACAATAGTGGTCACAGTTCTGGTATCCATATAAACTCTCCCACATCATCTCTTCTCTCTTCATCATCTTCTTTCTACTCTAATACTCACAGCCGAAATCCGGATCATAATCTCAATTCTCCTACCACTCTTTTCTTTTTATACAGGTCACTGCACCAGGGTCAAACAGTTTGTGAATGGTATCGTGAAAACAAAAAACAACTACGGTACATTGATGTTCGACGGTTCTTATCCTTTGGAGTGATAAAAGGATTGATTTATAGAGTTCAGTCTTTTCCGATTAGTGATTCATTACGCCCTGAATATGAACATTTAAACCGCTCTCTAAGAAGTGGTAGAAATAATAACACACCTAAAAATATTGCTACAGGAAGGCTATCACAGCCATTGGCTTCATCACATTCGCCACCTGTGGTAGACAGCATAGATGTCAAAAAGTCATCGTTGACGAGTAGTTTTGGAAACCCTAAAGGACAAATGAAGAGTTCGGGAGCAGGAAGCAGTCATGGCAGTGGCGAGTTTTCATACCCTAGTAATGGCAGTAGCAACAATAACAGTGCAATGCTAGGCCCTGCAGATTTGTCTCAAGACCTCTATTCATTGGAAGTGGATGATATGATTTCTAGCATACTGCACGAGCCTAGGAACTTTGATGCAATTTGTACAGATATGAGAATGCCCAAGGTAGAGGTAGAACGGATTTTAAAGCAAGTAGGAGATTGGACTATTATTAGTTGTTGATTTTGGCTAGTAGCATCTGGTGTCTGTCTTGGACTTTTGTCTTATATCTAAGAGTGCTTCGTTAAGTCGCCCATCTATATTAATGTTAGTAATGAATAAAGGATTTAATTGAATTTATCGGTTCTCACCTTTGTAAGCATGTTTTAGGATCTTGATCTGGTCTCGACTTAGAGGGATTCCTGCCCTAGACTCCAACTCTTCCGATGATATGTATCGATCAGAGACACGATTCGTTGATTTAATCTTGCGTTGATACTTTGATTGCATCCGCACACTACTAGAGTTAGCACTGAAGATCAAAAGATAAAATTACAAATAGTCAACTCACGAAAAAGTTTCGCAAAACCCAATAGCATCAGCATCAGCTCTTGCAGTATAACCACTCAAAGAGCTGTCATCTTTTTCAATGGCCACAAACTTCTCCCAAACAGTTTGAATAGACCAAACTCCATTCTCTAATGGCGTCAATGTAAAAGTTTGTTGCGGCCCAATGGCTGTCGCCTTAGCTGTCATGATGCCTAGCTTGTCCGCTGAGAGATAGCAACCAGATGATGTTTTCAAGGCTATTTTCTTTGATGAAGACTCGACCTCAGAATTTTCGTCAAAAGAGGCGGGTGTCACTACAAAAACCTGCTGAACGTTGACGGGTTCACATAAATGTGCAACAGCCTTGGATCGATCACTGGATGGGAGATTCAGGTTTGTAGATGTATAGACTTTACCCTCAGCATCTGCGGCAATGCAAACTGGAGTCTCATCGTCACCCGACTAGGTTATGTTAGCTTCTTTATTAAAGAGATGAGTAATAATGGGCCTTACAATAGCTAAAACGATAGGGCCGACAAGATCTTTTAGGGAAAGCGCACTCGTCCAGACATCTTCTGTTTCATCGGCCGCAGTATCAACAGCAGGTCCTTTGTTACTTCGATTTAACGAAGAAGCGGTTCGTGAAGGTGTAGACTTAGTGACTCCATTCTTGGACTTGCGTTTCTTGGTTGACTTGTCGCCTTTGAATACCAGCTTTGAAACCATTGTGTGTTGTGTGGTGTTGTGTGAAAGATGAGATTATTTCTCCCAGTTGTTCATATTTGTAAAGCTTGTATGTTATTCAGAACAAAAAATTTGCCGTTACAGAAGACTCTAAAGAATAAGAAACATGTTCCTAAAGTTACATTGTAGCTCACTCATTAAATGTCAGGTTCTACAATTGGAATTTCAGTTAAATTTTGTTAAGCGGTTCAAGTATATGGGAAATGGGTTCAATGAAGTGTCAGTATTGAATTCCGTGGTAGAAGTTACAGTATTATTCAATAAATCATGTATTTGAGTAGTTCAATGGTCGATCGACGAGAATGCAATATCAATTATGGGTCTGTGCTCCGTTCTTTTCCATTCAACATTAGATTCCTTCAAAATTTAGCATCCATTTTCATTTTTGGCCTTAATAAGAACTCTGACCTAAGAAAGGCACTAGTATGTAGCATGTGGCATAAAGCAACTGTAGATTGTCTTGGAAAAGTTGCCAGATCTTGAACTAGGGAATCTATGTTATATTATATCGTGAATAATTAAAATACAACTTTCATAGCGAGTAACCGTTTTCTATTTAAACAAAACTGCATATGTAAAAAGAGTACTAAGTCATAACCCGCAAAGAGTTGGTTTTAAGTATATAAGGACCGTTTAAATTGATTAATAAGGTCCCATTCTCAATATAACATTATGAAGCAGCTACCAGCACTAAGAGAGAGTCCTTTTATTTAAATAAGATAAGCTTAAACCCAGTATAAGGGCTTAGTTGGTTCACGATAAAGGCCAATATGAAGGAAGTGTACTTAGTCATAAATGATAATAGTTCATCATCCAAAATTCCATGTATCTGTCTTGAATTATACTTCACATAATTCCATATATCCGAGTGTCATCCAATGATCTTTAGACAGTCCAGTATTTCTCTCAGCTTAGGATGTGCCATTTTTCGGCTTCCCATTATTTCTAGTTGAGCTTCCTCTGAAAGTCTCAGGAATGAAGCTAATACTTCACCGGCTAACACGTCATTAGATGAAGTAGTGCTGGGTTTATCATTGGAACGAGCTTTCAATTGAGTCTCAGATTTTGCCGTGATATCCACTGGTTGTGTAACATGAAGTATTCTTCGCACCAGAGGGTCTAGCTTTTTATAAAATAAATCACTGTTAGTTTGAAGCAGAATATAAAGTCCACCTGAAACGGTTCCAACCACAGCGCTGGGAATCAACAACATATTTTCTGGGTTACTTCCAGGGCGATTCGACACGCCAGGATAAAACATATTGCGAGGAATTCTGCGAATAGAATTAACAGTATCTCCAATATGAAATTTATTATGATAGTTGGGCTTGAGCTTCGAATTCATATTGTGAACATACAAATTACCATGAATATCACCAACAAGTAATTGTTGACATGGCAAAATTTCTAAATTAGAGATCCATTTTCCATGAGGTTCTTCAACTTTCGCAGCAAATTGTACGTTTTTCCTTATTTCCTTACGGGTGATATCAGTATAGAAAACTCCACACATAAGATCTCCAACATAGAGCCGATTAGAATTGCAGGATAAAGAAACCCCAATACTCGGAGTAGAAACATATTGATTGACCCAGTTGTATTGCAGCTCACCAGTGTTTGAAATATCATACGTGTAGATAGAGGAATGAGTAGACACACATAGCCTTCGATTTGAAATAGTCATGTCATAAATTGGATAAGGAGTTTCCGTAAGTGATAAACGAGAAAACTTTCCGTTAAAAAATTTATAAACATGAAGTGCACCTTTATTAGAATCATTGGGCGTATCCGAAAAATTCATTTTATCCTTATTCAGATGAGAACTTGTTGCTATGCAGAACCATACATCACTTGGACTAAAATCATTGTAAATGGGAACAACGGCTTCCACAACAGAGGGCTCCAGCTGGGAAAATTTGGCAGTTTCAATGTGTGCAAGTGTTTTTGCATTGAAAAGTGAAAATGATGAAGCAAAGTATGGTATGTAATGTTGATCACTCAACTCAGTTAGCATCAATGCAAGTAGAAACTCATTATTTGGAGAAAGACATATCCGTCGTACAAGATTTGGTACACGAATTTGACGCAACGCATTTTTAAAATGTGAGTTAAGATCAGAGACAATAAGTTTGTTCTGGTCGGTAATAGTTATCAAGTTTTGAGTTTTTTTCGTTTGATCCCAGACTCCCAGGCAGGCCGCAAAGACTGAATTATTTGTGTTAATAGGATTGTAGGTCAAGAGAACTTTATTGTTAGGGTCATTTATTTTCCGAGACAACACAATTTCACAAGGTTTATCCGATATGGCAAGTACATATTCATTGCAAGCCAAGAATCGATGCGGCTCTATACCTCGTTGAAAAGTATCTACAACTTCAAGTCGATCCAAGCGAATTGCAAAAATGCGGCAATCACTGGTAGCTGCAAAAAGAAACGGAACTCCCAAAAAACCTTGAAAAGATCTAAATACAAGTAAAGAACAAATGCGGAAGGAGAACTTTTCTCGATATTCAAGTAAATTGAGAACTCTTTCTGATATTGTTGAAAGATCAACTATGTGGATCGGTTCCTTGACAGAGAAAGTTGAATACACAAGAAATCCTTCAGAGCATGACAGGGTCGATACTGCGGAAGTTGCGTATATTTCATAAATCGCTGTGAGTTCATGGTTGTAAACAATAACTTGGCCAGACTTTAAATACACGGCTATATGATTCTCTGACACATCAGCACATGTAATCTCAAAAGTAATTGATCTATGCTCCTTGCCGGCATTGATTAAAAATATCCCAATACTAGAAACTTGGATTTGATGAGAATATGTTCTGTAAAACGCAAGCGTGTTGTGATCACAATTCAAAAGTAACGGATTCACAGGAGCCGAAGAAAATGGTTGAATAATCTCTGTTCTATTGGCAAATGACGCAATTAGAGCATCAGAAATTTCATCAAACCAAATGTTCTGTATTCCAAATGGAACGTCTGCCTCAGCAATTGTTTCAAATATCCTTCCTGGAGAGATCTTTTGGATATATCCGGATCTGTACCCTCCAGAGCAAGTAAATATTTCCAGTTCTTTAGGTTCCGAAGCTACGTTTAACGAAGGTATGGCAATATCCAATATTGGGCCCAGGTTATCAAACTCTTGAATAACATTGATTGAAAGTTCGAGTGGGTTTAACTCAAATAAAGCGGATGGCCCATAATGACTGGAAACAAAAAATATGTTAGACGAAATGTGAAGCAAGCTGGTAGCTGGTACAATATAACCAACAAACTCATATTTAACACTTTTTATTACTCCTCTTTTCACGAGTAGTATCAGTAAATAAAGAGACCCATCATTACACACAGCCAATATTCGGGTGTGATCAATAATTGCATAGCATGAGAAGTCTTCTAACAAACGTCCAGGGTCAAACTCGTCAGATGCAGTAATAAAAAATTGGGGATGCCTACGTGAGGCATCAGGATATTCATCCAGTACTGAAGGGGCTTCATCAAGCTGAAACCGCTTAGGCGTGACTTGAACAACATATTGAATAGCATACCATGAGTCTGTAAGTAAATAGCCTTCAAGAGGTGCGGGCAATGGGATGGCAATAGAATATGGTTCGCATATTATTTTCTTTGACGCTACCACATTCTCTGCGCACGCATAGGCTATGAATACTGGTGCGTCATCGGGAGGAGTAAATATAACGCCTAATATAGGAGTACTGTTGCGTTGGTAAATCTTTACTCGGATAAAGTTCATGGAAGTAACATTGGCAAATTTGATCTGAATATCTACAGCTTCAAACACTCTGTCTCCCTTGGAGTTATTTGGAAAAGTATCAAGATGGGGTAACTTCACTAATTTAATATAGCCATGATATGCATGAATTGCAACGAAATTGGATTCAACGGAAATGAAATGGCCTAGTCCTGAGGGAGGGGTCTTGATGTTGCGCTTTAAGTTAAGTTGTTGGATGTTAGAAAATTCACCGTTATCATGAACTACAAAGTGAGCTGTACCATCATCTAAGGTAAACACCAAACACTTCCTTTCATCTTTTGAGCAAATTTTAATAGCAGCCAAAGAGGCAAGCTTGCCTTCTAAGGGCAGAGAGTAAGCAAGTTGAAGACCAGAAGCATCTAATTCGTAAACCTCTATGCTTGAATGTTTTCCGAGAATAAGATGTTTAGAAGATGAGCATATAAAATAGTCATACAAGGAAAAGAAAACTGAAGAAGGTGATTGAATAGGATAGAGTAAGAAATCTGATTCTCGCCTCCGATTCATTTTCCTGAGTTGTGTGGTTGTGGAAGAGTATTGAAAGATTATCCCAATCTCTCTTGGGATGAATCATACAAAGCCTCAATGATAAATGGTCTGTATTTACTGTGGTGAAAAAGATGGAAAAAAAAAATACATACAGATAAAAAGAATTTGTAGATATAGTATTGGGTACAAGGTAAATTTAGAGATGCATTTAGAGGTTATTAAAAGGGGGTAGGAGTCTGGTAGAGAGAGGGTTTATCGTGGGAGTTGTTGTGACTGATTATAAGTTTAGCAGACGACGTCTTGGGTGGCTCTGGAGTTAAGTAAAAGAGCAACGATAAGACCATAAAGACCCAGAACTTCGGCAAAAATAAGAATCAAAATCATTCCGACGAAAAGACGAGGTTGTTGTGCAGTTCCACGAACACCAGCATCACCAACAATTCCAATAGCAAAACCAGCAGCCAAACCAGCAAGACCAACTGACAGACCAGCACCTAGTTGAATAAAGCCAGTGTACAGAGCTTGCTGTTGCTTAAGAGAGTCAGAAACCAAGACAGAAACGACCAGACCGTAAATGGCAATAATACCAGCCATAATTACGGGTACAATGTTCTTGACCAGGAGGTCAGGTCTAAGGACAGTGGTGGCACAGATACCAACACCAGACTTAGCAGTACCATATGAAGCACCAAAACAGGTGAAGACAATGGCAGCAGTGCAGCCAAGGGCACCAAAGAAAGGCTAGAATTGTTAGTTAATGCATGGGTCATAAAGTGTTGACCAAAAATAACGTACAGCATAGACAGGGCTAAAAGAAAATAAAGTGTTAGCTTGATATTGGATAACAAAAGACTTTAAGATAGAGAAGAGACGGAAAAGCGCGGTATCGACAGTGTTTGTTTTGTTGATTTCCAAGTTTCAAATGAGTTTAGTAAATCTAATCTGTTCTCCAGGATCAGAATGCTAAATAAAGGCAATACCACAAAGTATTCTCTAGCAAAATGTGTACTTTAAATATACAGCTGCCTTGTCATATATTTGTCGAAATATTCAAAATTCACGAATTGAAATAATATCGCAGAAGACCAGAGCCAACACGTCGTTTGAGTTTGCCAAACAAACAGAGGCTGAAAAAAAGGCAAAGGCAAAAGAAAACTTACCAAAGGTCAGACATTGTTAAATAGAGATATTCTTTAGATTAAAATAGTTCTGTCGAGATAATTGTCCTACAGGTATGTGGGCGGCGAGTTAACAAAAAGTGTTTGATAACAGCTGTGGTTGATGGTGGTGGTAGCGGAGGTGAAAGTTGTTGTTGCTTAAAGCGCAGCAGCTCAACCTTGACACGTTGTGGTATATCAGGGTCCTAAGTATTTTTAAAACCAATATGTAATATGCTTATGAAATGCTTAGTAATTATATTTATTTCAGAGCACACAACTGAAATCGCCTTAGTCTGTGCCTATGCAAACAGCTTTTAGATATCTCCGATAGAAACGAATTCCAGTTAATAATCGATTTCTGAATGAACTCGTACAGAATCTTGTTAAAGGTTTTCATACTGTTTAGTTGTTAATAACTCTCCCATTAAGATCGTTTTTCATCTTCCTGCTCTTCGTAAGTGGACTTCCATTGACCCTATATATACTGTAGGTATTTCCTGGTTTAAACATGGCATTCAGCACAACTTGAGGAATCTCTAGAAACAACATTGCTACTTCAGTCACTTCTATGGGCCTTACCCGATTGTCAACTAAACCACTGGGAATGCTATCAAGCTTTTACATTTAAATGGCAGCTGAATAGCCCTCATAGATTTTTTCGTTTAATCACGTGATTTTGAGATTAATCTTCATCTGTGTTGTAATTTCTCAAGTCTTTTCCAGTATATGTCAATTACTTCCCTCACGGAGGCAAACAGACAATGTCAAAAGATCTCAAAATTGTCCGCCGTAGTGGCGGAAAGGCAACAGATGCGCTTATTAGAGGTGCTGATGGAACTAATTCTCTTTCAACCGCTAACCGCTCAAATATTCAAGGTTATGCAGCACGATCAGGAACTACGCCTAAAATTCAAATTTCAGAGGGAGGAAGCATGCTTTTATCGATGCCAAAAACCCCGAGGAATGAGACACAAGGTTCTCATTCTAAACCTCCAACTGTAAAAGTAATGGAAGAAAATGAATATATTAACGAGATGGAAAAAATTATAGGTCGAGACTTTTTTCCAGGAATCCAAGAAATGCAGAAACGGATAGACATGATTGACTATTTACTGCGGAATGGTGAAGCTCCTGCTTTTGAAAATGCAGAAGAAGTCGTTGGAACGCAGTCTTTGACCGAATTTCAGCGCAAGCATACGTCTGAGGATAACTCGTCCTTCAACGATCTGATGGAAAAGCATAGCCATTCTTTTCGAGAAAAATACCCTTGGCTCTCAAATAAAGGAATCAATTTGAAGTCAAATGGGAATATGTTGTTAGAAAGTGGTAAAGAAAGCAGGCAACCTACGATAGAACTTGTAGCAAGGATGACACCCCAAATTGAATATGAAAATCGAATTCGAGCTCAGAAATTGGGGTGGACAGATGAGAGGGAAACAAACTTACAGTCTTGGCCAACTACTGACAAAAGGCCTAATACCTTAATCACATATCCTAATGAGCATGCATCCGGTCTGACTGAAAGTCAAATAAAAAGTCAAGCTGCCAAGCAGATTCAGTATGGACAGACGAGATTTAGTGGCGACGTTGGACAAGATAATAATCCTACTGAGTCCCAGACTTCTGCTGCAATGCCGTCTCGGTCAGATATTTTAAATGCAATATTGGGAACCACATCGACCTCATCGAAGCCATCTAACAGCAATCTTCCGGAAGTTGATGGTTACTCGTTTGTGACCGAAAATACGTACAAAACCTCTGCTCCAAATCCAGGTATGAAGGAAACTCCCCACAGAGCATTTACAATTCCGGAACCTCCAAAACGAGATGCAGTACACCATCGATTGCTAGACCGTAAACTTGCTCTTCGAAAACAAGAGAAAGACAATCCCATGGGCGGAAAAAGTTTGTCGCACAGTACACCAAATTATAATTCTACTCATACGAATGGTCGTATATCAAAAACCCCAATGAGTAGATCAGCAAGGGACGCTGTAAAGTTCTCGCCGGCTGGATCACATCTGCTTGCATCCTTGAAACAAAGTAAAACACCACTGGCTTCATCTTCAACCCTTGGAAGGTCATTTTCAACAGCGGTTACACCACGAAGAACGCCAACCTCTTCCAGTGTTACGAAGAAAAAGGCCAAGTAGTGGGGTCTATACATTCCTAAGTCTGCTCAATTATTTATTTATTTATTTATTCATGCATTTATCAGTATTCGTAATTCTCATATAAAATAATTACTAAATTATTAAACGATGATCTTCTTCTTCTTCATCGCTATCCTGGTACACTGGGCTTTGTGAATTGTTTCGATTCCATATTGGTAGTATGCCTGATGTAGCTTGATTATCACGTTTAAGCCCATTAAATCCCGCTTGGAGTTTATCTCCTATTGAGTTGAAAAACCCTTTTACTTTGCTATTGATTCCCTCATCCTCGTTGCTCTCTGAAAATGGTTCACTGGTATCTTCGTTTCTAACACGATGGACTTGACCGCCACCTAACTGGAGTTGACGATGCTGTGTAGAGTGATTTTCATCAGGCGTTAAAATTCGAGGACTGCTTTCTCCACTCGAAATAGCAGCTGAAATGTTAGGATGTCTTAACGAAAACTTATAAGAGGCATCAGTAAGAGCCCGTTTAACTAATTCTCGTCCTTCAACCACAGAGCCTCTCTCTTCACCTTCATCTTCGTCATCATCAAAGGAGAATCCAAAACCTAGGAAATCCCGAACCCGATCATAAACATGAAATAGCGTAAAAATCATAGGCACTAACACAAATCGTGGTAGCCAATCGTTGAAATATTTGCCAAGAGGAGTCAAATTGATAAATTTCCCCAGAAATTCTTCAAAAACCGACTCTCGGGAAGAAATTAGGGTGATGTAGTTAAAACTTAAAGGAACTGTTAGACGACAAGCATACATGGCGTAAAAGATCAGGGAGGAAGGATCACTATGTCGATGAACTAAAGCATATACTTTAAACACCCTAATTCTAGATAAACTTGAAAAGGCCGAAAAACACATATATCCTAGAAAGAGTGCAGAAATAAGTTGTTGCCACACACCGTATGTATGAGAAACGACAATATTGACAATTGAAACGATTGTTCCATGAGTGATTTCAGACCAAACGAGTACTACCGTGAGAAGTAGGAATATTGTTGCCAGAACTTTTTGAATTACAGGTTGAATCACAGAGTAAACAAAGTAAGCGGCTTTGGGAGGGAAGGAAGTTCGTTTGTACCGGAAGACCAATGATTTAGTTTCTTGTGACTTGATGACATCTTCTGCCTTGGACGCCTCGTATAAGAGCTTTTGCCAGTCTGCATCATAGCGGACAAGTCGATTACGGACAGTCTTGAATCTACTATGAAGATTAGATAAGTAGTACTCATCAATCATAGCTCGGTCAACTCTAACACGAGATTGGCCTTGCACTGATCCAGTGCTACTTGACGAGGTTAAAGGAATACCTGGACCAGCCTCAACTTTTGCAAGCATATACTCAATCCAGGTCTGATATTTGCCTTCCTTGAATGCTCTGAGTGCAAGAATTTCAGCAGCACTGTCGGCATATTCAGATTGGATCTCAGCTAACGTATCATTAGAGGAGGTGGCGTGCTGATAAAGCCCTTTCAATACGGTATTTGGATCAGCTTCTACCCAGTATCTTCTTGGAAGATTCACAAATCCATGACCCATGAGCCAGATTGCGATTACAAGAGCATACGAGTGCGAAAGTGCGATTAGGAGAGACTTGATAGATCCAAAAGTTAATCCGGAAGTAATGATGACGTAGACAAGACCAATAGCACCAGACCCTAACATGATAAGCTGGTACCTTAAATTTCGACGGCCAGCATCCTTTAATCTTTGCATAGTGCTATGATACCCTGAGTCGACAAAGCTCTGTAGTATGGGTAGCACCGCCCATGTCAAAAAGAACGCAAGCCAATAGATGACACGCCATAGAATTAGACGGACTTCTTCCGAAAGGTAAAACAGAGTAGAATCGGCATGTTTTGAAGAGGAAACCAAATCAATTGGCACCAAAACCACAACAGAGCAGGGAATAAAAACCGCAAGGAATAGCGGAAGCAGGATATAATATGGCGTTTGTCTGAGCTTCGTGTACATGCTCATCCCCAGCAGGGTGACCACGGCCGTACAAGCAAAGGCGATAACAGGAAAAATCCACTTGGAACGGTTAGCACATTATATCATTGAAATGTAATTTGGACTCACCATGATTAAATAATATGGATTCTGAATCAGTTGTTACCAGCGGCGTTGGAAGTATTATAAGTGCCGAAAATAAATAAAATAATAAAAATAAGGGTAGAAGTTGACATATATTTCCTTGGGAGATATTTTCGATCCCTTCCACCATTGACCTCCGCGATAACCAGCGTATATTGAAGAAACATGGCCACAAAATCAGCAGGACTGGGCGGTTGGTTAGACAAAATGTAAGAATTGTGTGATCTGTGTTGTTTCTGAGCATTTGTTAATAAAGGTTCTTGAAGGATGACCGAAGACCAGGTCTATGGCGTCACATGTGTTGACTCCGCTACTGGGTTGAGTTTAGGAGGTATGTTCCTTGACAATTTGGAAGGAAAGTTAACATTTTTTATTAACTAAATATAGCTCGCGGAGTTGCTAAGAATGAAGATGCTCCCTTAATAAAATGGTTCCTGGATAACAAAGCTTCAGAACCAGGAGTAGGATGTTATCAGTATGAGGATTATCTGGTCTACACCAAGCAGCAAGACAATATCATCATAGCTATTTACAAATCTGAAGGGAGTCTAGCTAAGAACTCTTCTACAGCTGAGATTAGTGAGGGAGGATCCCATGAATAACAATGCCTGGTTGTTCAGCAAGCTCCATCAAGTTTTCCATATTTATTTTCTCTTTTCAGTTCCCTAACTCCTTTAACTAATTTCTAATAAAGAATTATTGATATGCCGATCATTTATCGTGCAAGAAGCATGTTCAAGGGAAGATAAAGAATACAAAGGTGGTTGACATGGAGTTTCATCAGCTAAAATCGGAATTCAGATTGAAGAAACTGGATGAGACCATACCTAGGGAGATAAAGAAATATCCTGGTGGAAGTATACAAAAGTCTGAATTTGGCACTGAGAATTTCCCGTACCTACTCATACCCTGGCCTTTCATGTAGTTCGATTGTGCTACTATTTATTCCATCCTCTCTTGTCAGGTCTGTAATTCCGTAAATCAAATTACGTATTAACCATTAAACGATCGTCTTAACCTAGACTACCTGTATACAATACGACTCCAATACCTACTCTATAGGCTGTCCTTTTAGAATTCGTTCTGGAACCACAATCTCCACAATGTCGACATGAAAATTTCACGGATTCCAAGGCAGCCAGATCTTGAGCTTGGTATCAAAACCCTAGCCCATAATCTAATGTATCGTCTAATATGAGCCCTGCGTTGTCGTTGTTCACTGGGTCATTACCACAAACGGGCAGAGTGAGCAAAAAGGAGAAATCTGGCCGACCTCCATCTCATCAGCCATTTCGATAGGCAGCACGCACCTGCCTTCATCACCACCACAATTCACTGTTAATTATCAATATATCATCATCATCATTATTATTATTATCTCATATATCCCTTCTATTTATCTTATTAATTTATTCGACTACTATGCTTCAGTCCAGGAATCTGTCTGCTGTTCTGTCCCAAGTCATTCAACGGCAAGCAACGACTAATGGTGAATATCCACGCACATCAATTGTATCTTCAATTCTTATCACGGTGTCAGGACAGCCTGTAGCTTCTTATCATACAAACAGAGTTCCTCCCCCTCCACATACTACCCGCTCTTCTTCGGCATTAAATGACGATGACCCTTCTTCACAAATAGCAAATACTTTTAGTAGGAGTAAATTTCAAGACCCGCAAAACATGAATAGCTCGTCTAGTAGTATCACAGGTACTGCAGCAGGTAGTTCGGAAGGAAGTCAGCCTTATCAGGTGAGCAGATCTATGAAGACCAAAGTTTATGCACTTTTCGCGTTTTCAGCATGGCAGGAGTATCAGAGAGCTGGGATGGGTCATGTAACTGCGGCAAGCGATGCTAAGAGAGTTGCTGGAGATGTTGATCAGGCCCAAGTAGATGAGGAGAGTGAGCAGAGCTATTCTAACCAGCACGATTGGATCTGCTTCAATACTGAAGACGCAACTCATATGCTGATTACTCCTGTGAATTTAGAGTCAACTTCTTCTCAGTTGTTGCTAATTCTCGTTGCTGATGAGGAATGTCCCCTTGGCCTGATATTGAAAAAGGCTCAAGAGACTGTAAAGGTGCTGGAAGAAGGGCTTGATCAGTATCGAGTATATGAATAATTTCATGCTCTATTTCTAATTCACAGGCTTTTGGTTTTCTATTTGTATTGTTGTTTTTCTATTTTCCTTTATAGACTCGCTATTTATTCATCACGTATTTCTCTTAATACTTCTAATCAGGGCTGATTAGAATCCTGGATACAAGATAAACTTTCAGCCAAAGTAACCTGTTATCTCATGATTTATTTTTTCTACTTCATATGAGCAAAGAATACGGATACGAATGATGATGTGAAAATAATAATACTTCATTTATACTCTTGAGACGCCGTCAAAAAATTTAAATTTGAAAAATTAAAGAGAAAAATTACCGCCCAAGTTTCATTTCTGAATGAGACTTTTCAGTTAGCCTTAAAAATCTCTACTCCGACCCAAGGCAAGCGACACGATGGAAGAATATGAACAGACAAATTTGTATTCTCCAGGAGAAGAGCTGCTTTTGCCTCGGCTACCTAGGTCTTTGCCTTTCGACGAACTGGTTTTTATTATTGAAAATCGGATCACGGAAATTATTGAGCTACCATACTCACTAGAACAAGTGCATGGATCCCCCTTCTACGTATCAGTGATTCGACCAATTGTTGCTTCCTTAATTCTTCCTTATGACGAAGACTACGAAGAATCCAATACAGAATTTGGATTTTATGAAACACCCTCCTCTCCTGCTGCCAATCTCAGGGCATCTCACAACAGGAACTCAGCAAAGCCAGCCAAAACCTACACGTTTACCGACCAGCATCGCGGTATTGTTGCAGCACTTTTGGTTGCTCGGCTGGAATTTCTTGATGGTGCTGCTGATGGAGGTAGATTCGCCAAGCACCAAAAAAGTCTGAACGATGACTTAATGTTCAAGGAACGTGGGGTACTAGAAGCACGAGCATATACAGCAGAACTGGTAGCTATCAAGTTTCTTTCTTTTATGACGCTGGAAATGGACAGAATCGAATTTTTAACTTATGAATATAATAGTGACCAGGATGAAGAAAACGAACCATCCGCCGAAATAGCACCATCTGCAGATGTCAGTCAAGATATCTTGCAAAATAATACTCGCTTAAAATCTATGCTCGGAAGTAGTAGATCAATGGTACAATTTCCCTTGGTGTCTAATTCCAGTCACAGGGCAACCTCACCTCATACTCGACCTCCAGTTCCTATTAGGAAACCAGGCGGTGCCTTCTTCAATTTTTCAAATTCTCTAGATGATAGGAATCGAAATCCGTTACACTTCTCGGATTCTTTTGATAAAACTTTCAAGTCACCGGCCTCTTCAATCACAGAATCTTCACCATTGCTTAGTACTTCACCCGGGAACAGTAAATATTTTGAAACCTCATTCACAGAGCCTCTCCTATCAGCTGCCACCAATCCTGTTCTTCGAAGATCCTTTACAGAACCCTCTTCACCGAAAGAGTGGGGTAGTTCACTTCATGATCGTCTCATCGAGCATGGTCTGTTCATTGAGCAGTATGCTGACCAGAGCGCTTTAGATCTTGCATTAGCAGGGAGTCAGCCTGCTCGAGAGTTTATAAGTAGCGATGCTGTCCAAAGTATAGCGACTAGAATCTGGTCAGGTCGAATTATGTATTGGAAAACTATCGAAGCTGATGCCCAAAAGACAATACATTTATACAACCCAATGGAACTGGTTGATTACTATTCTAGGTTAAAGGTTCCGCGCTACCGCTCATTTTTCATGATGATAAACTACTCTATTTTAATGATCCTCTTTCATGTTCTCTTATTCCAAAAACACAAAAGTGGTACTGATGCCCTTATTGAGTGTTTTCTCAACATTTGGTTTATTGGATTTGTCCTGGACGAAGTAAGTCAAGCCCGTGAGGCTGGCTCATTTGGCCAATACTTTGCTGACTTTTGGGCTTTCTTCGATCTTTGTATTGTTGGTGTATTCATTATGTTTGCTGGATTGCGTGTGTTAGGAATCGTTTTCGATAACGAACAGTATACACAGTTGAGTTTTGATATCCTCTCACTAGAGGCTGTTTTGCTTGTTCCAAGATTGTTCTCTTTTTTGTCTATTTTCCCCTACTTTGGTACTTTACTTCCTTGTTTAAGGGAGTTAACAGTTGAGTTTTTTAAATTCCTGGTGATTATTGCTATCATTTATGTAGGTTTCCTGGCGTCATTTTCATTTCTAGGCCGCAACACTTTCACATTTGATCAAATGTCATGGCTACTTATTCGAGTGTTTTTTGGTTCGTCCTATGCTGGCTTTGATGCAGCACCTTTGATTTCTCCAATCTTCGGGCCTCCTCTTATGCTTATTTTTGTGACACTCACAAATATTTTACTGGTTACAGTTCTAATTTCCATACTTTCGCAAAAGTTTTCCACAATTATGCTTAATGCTCGCCAAGAATATGCCATTCACTTTTTGGCTACAGTTTTAGATTCTGTGAATGCCTCTGGACGCGTTACTTACTTTTATCCTCCACTAAACATTATTGGAGTTTTATTAAGGCCGTTCCGGCTTGTGTTAGATCAGAAGCAATATCGTGCTTTTCGGATTCGTGTGTTAAAAGCCACGCATTGGCCATTTGTAGCCATGGTGTGGGCTTTTGAGTATGCAACTATGGGTGTTCGGCGACGAAGAGTTCAGCGATATATGAAGATCCGACGAGACCGTCGACTCTCTGTTGCGCGGCGAGTAACATTGCATCACCACCAGAATCCGTTCCTTGACGATGACTATGGTGGAAGCAGTAGTGACAACCCTAATGGAAGTGACGACGACATTGAAAGATTAGCATTTTTGCGAACTCGCACCCGAGCAAATGGAGCCCCTCGTAAAAGTTTTACAGTTCCATCTTCTGGAGATACAGATCGTGGAAAGGGAGATTCGTCCGCACTAGGTAAAAGACGTATATGGAAACGCTCAGAAACATTATTTCCTAGATTTAAACGGTTCCCCAAACGTTTGAAGCGCTATCAGACGTAAGTTGACGAACTGATATTTTTTTATTTCACTTGCACCAGAATATTTTTTACTAACATAAGTATAGAACTAGTCCTGTTGTGATGAATAGTACTGCTGCTGCTTCAAGTTCAGCTGGTCAGGGAAATTGGACAAACAATAATGTCGGTGGTCATGGCCCTTAAAGTCAGTTTGTGATGACTGATTGAGATTCTTATTCTTCAATAAGTTCCTTTCGCAGATAAGGCCCTTCATGGACTGTTTTGCATGTTTGAGCCTGTCTGGTCTTATTCGTCACTAATTATTTATTTATACTATTTATTATTTGTTGTATTCATATCATTCTGCCTTTTATATTTTAGTAACATATCCTTCTTTTGAATTCCTTTGTTTTCCATTCTATTAATTATGTTTTCACGAAGCAAAGTATTAAGTAGAGAAATCTTCCCCCAGATTCTCAGAAAGGGTGGATTTGTTAAATGTCCTTGACAACAGGCATGGAATTCTCAGCCGTTCCTTATTACATAAGGAATCCGCCACAACCTTAACCCAAAACGGAACTCAACTGACACAGTATCTAAACAAGGGTTAGGCAATTGTTGTGGCGCAACTTCACGTGATTTTGATCAAGCCACAAAATTGTAATTTCAGAATTGTGAATTTTTTTGGACGACAAACGACGACACCAAAAATTAGAAATCGAATGAGAAATGGACCCTTCATCTTTGATATTTATTTGATATTATTGTTTTTTTTATTATCATTATTTTCTGAATTGCACTTGGCAATAGCTCTTTACCCTAAATATTCTACTACTTTTTGACGTGGAAACCTGTTCTGTACCTGATAGACATTCTCCTGCCCGCAAATACATTCAAAATCGATTCTAAAGAGTGTTAAACGACGGCAAACCTGTAAATACTTGACACATCATCATCTCTTTTATATCCAAGAATGGCCGCCGTATCTGGTTTGACAAAGCCTCTCGGCTTGAATCCTAAATCCAGTCCAGCTTCGGAGTCTCATTCAACTCCTGTTCCAAATGATGCTACTGCTCCAAATTCTACTCCGCGTTCCCACCCAAGTCCTCTACCAGAGACTGCTTTAACCTCTGTACAATCCTCTTCTCCTAGTCAAGCTGTAAGTCAGGCAACTTCAGGATCTTCATCCAAAAAGTACGCTTGTTCCCACTGCCCACAGACATTTACTCGTCAGCATAATCTCAAATCTCACCTCCTTATTCATTCTCAAGAGAAGAAATTTACATGCGAAACATGTTCTTCCAAGTTTCGCAGAATTCATGATTTAAAACGCCACTTAATGCTTCATACTGGAGAACGTCCATACCTGTGCAAAAAGTGCGGACGAAGATTTGCTCGTGGTGATGCTCTAATCAGGCATACAAAAGCTTCAGGTATTTGTTCGGTTGCTTTTGTCTCTGGTGAATCCAAAGATGAGCATAGCGATTTGTTGGAAAAGCAGCTTCTGCTTCCAGTAGTTTCTGGTTTGTCTGAGAAGCCCCATACTGAAATTACTGACGAACTCCCGCACCGACGTGCTTCGATCTCTGGGATTACGAATTCCCCTCCTCTTCCTTCTATTATGGCCACATCTTCAAATTCGAACTCAACATCTGCAAATACTCCAGAAGGTACAAGCAATTCACAGAATTTAAGCACTACTTCCCTCTCTTTACCCCCTATATCTGCTTCATCCTCTTTTCAGTCAGTGTCACCCATTCAACCACCAGTTAGTTTTCAGCGACGTGATTCACATATTCTCTCTGAAGAGCGGACGCAGTTATTTCAATTGTCTTCTCCTGTATCTAAGGATCTGAATAGTGATTCCGTTATGCTTGATGATGAGACTAAGAATCAAGCTTATACAACTAATGACACAACTTCAAGGGCAGCTCGCAACTCTCATACTCCTGTTTATTCGAGATCGTTGCCTAGTCATGCAGCTTCGTCGCCTATTATCTTGAATAATACTACCGCAACTCAGAAATCCTCTGATTCGCCTAGCATTGTTTCAATTTCACCTTTGATGGCCTCACCCTATTCACGCAGAGGAACAGTTACCAGTTCTTATAGCTCTACTCCTTTGCAGCAATCTACTGTGTCCTCAAATGAAGGTGTAATTGACTCTGCTACAGACCCTAGTAAATCAAAGAATGCTTTGGATAGTAGTGCCTGGCAAATCATTCGAATGCTAGAAAATAGAGTTCGTGCTCTAGAGGAAAGGTTGAACAGTTCGGAAGGACGGGTGTCGTTTCTAGAAAGTCAATTGAGTAACCTTCGCTAGCCTTTTAGGTTGTATATTTATTTATTTATTTATTTTTTGTTGTTTGTTTGTTTGTCTAAATATACCAATTAATACTGCTGAGATGACATCACTTTATAGTACTGCTCCTACTTTTCACTTATTATAGCTCTTCATCAATCTCATCTAATGTATCATTACCACTACTCTCTGATTCTGCCACATCCTGTGAATCATCAGCCATCTGTTGAAAACTTCTTCGACGATCGAAAAAGTCAAACCCCCGGTTACTTTGACCTTGCTGTGATCCAACAATCATCTCAGAAGAACTTGAAAAGTCTTGGTCGTCTACTCGGTCATAGAAGTTCATGGCTTTAGAAGACATTGAAGTCGGGACTGTTGTGGAATTATTAGCTGCTTTAAACCTTTCCGTTCGCACAATATTTCGTCCAGCTGAATCCATGATTTTAGACACTTTAGTTACCTCTCCCAAACGTTTATGTAACTGCGAAATTTGATCTTCCAACCCTAGATGTTTCCGTGTTTTAGGGTGTTGAGGAGCTCGAGAAAATGACACTGTATATGCCTGATTCTTTCCCGTTTCTTCTTCAATACTTCCGCTCACTGCACCTGTCATTATCAAGTAAAAGATATATTCCTGAGTCAGTTTGGCTTCTTGGGCTTCTGTTGGTCCCGCGTTGGAAGACCACACATCATCAGAAGGAGGCTCAAAATCACTACACTCCTGTCGTATCTGTTGAAGTTTGAAGTGTTTCAAGTCAGTATCACTGCGGTGAATGTAAGAAGATTCCACTGATAAATAAATCGTTTGGAGGTATTTAAATCGGCGTTCACGTAGTGCACGAACCAGTGCAAGAACTTCTAATTTGAATCCGCGTCGAAGTAATAATCCCAACTGTTTTAGGACCTTGCCTACATCTTTACTGTGTTCAAACACAGATATCAGCCTAGGGTAGCTGGCCATTGCCGATTTGTTTGCTTTAAAAACAGATGAAGGAATATGCCTGCTTAGATCATGACCAGGGTAGGTGGTCAGTAGTGAGACCAGCAACAGTCTTTCAAACATTTCCGGTTGGCCCTTTCTACTATCAGTCGCTAGAGCTATAGTTAAAAATTCGCTTGCTTTGTTGAAATCTCCCAGCCTCGTAAATATTTGTGAACCTTTGTCGTAATAGCTACAGATCGTGGCCATTGTCGTACCAAGACGGGCATCTGGTAAAAAGTAGTCTTCGTACAAAATGCTTGATGCAATTTTAGGATGCAAGTAGGCAACTTCAACGAAAGTGGCATGTAATGGAGTGAGTTTTTTGCCTTCTGATGGCTTTGCAGTAAGGTCAATTCTATCAATTCCAATTTTGAGTATTTTGAGCAGAGCCGAGTTCTATTGAATTAGTAAATCTGTAATTTCCTCTGTGTATTTCCTACTTACCACTCTTGGTTCTTGGGCAGAGAATCTTGCAATATTTCGACATGTTTGGCGAACTATCACGCAAGTTAGTTACATTCACCACCTCAATTTCTGAATGACTTACAAACAAAAGGACTGACTCGAGCTTGTTCTACGTGAAAAACCGAGAAAAACTGGTATAAGTCCTTCAATAAGTCAAGAATGTCTGAGGGATCTTTTCGAGGTTTGTTTAGCAAATGGTTTCTATCAAGTTAGAAGAGGCCACTTCTAGTTTTTCTTCATACTTACAATTGGTAAAGGCAAGGAAGAGTAGCAACTTCTAGATGAATATGACCTAAAAAGTTGAAAGGTTTTCTTGACGCCTTATAAGCTGAATCATTAATACCTGGGTCCTTATCATTGAATATAAGGTCATGGTAGCATGCATTGAGTTGTACACTTAATGTTTTCTTCACAAATGTGAGCGCATCTTCATTGCTACTATCAAAATTCAAGACAGATTCAATTAATGACTTCTCGGATATACTGGTGAGCTTTTGATCCATGGCTTTAGTCTCCTGAAATGCGCTGAAATAGAATTATAGCCACCTATTGAGTATAGCAAGAAATCCAAACGCTTCATCCTGTTGTTTTTCTTTACCCCAATCTTAAAATCTGCCCTAGCCCAGCACTCCATTAAAGAATTACTCATTCCCCGACAAGGATAGCTTTTTTCTAATATATTCTTTCTCTTCACCAAGTTAAAACTGATATATATAATGGCTGAACAGATTGCAAGAGAAGGGCGACGTTCGTCTGCCATTTTAAAGACACTGTCTAATGAAGACCGTAACGAGGCTCTAAAACTTATTCATGATACCCTGAAAAATTCGAAAGATGAAATTATTAAAGCCAACAAGCTTGACCTTGAAGCCGCTGAGAAGGCCAACTTGTCTAGTTCCTTGATTAAGCGTCTTGATTTAACTAAGGGTGACAAGTACGATGTTATGTTACAAGGTATTTTGGACGTGGCAGCCTTGTCTGATCCAGTAGGCAAAATTACGCTTGCAACTCGTCTTGATGATGGTTTGGATCTCTATAGAATTACATGTCCTGTTGGCGTTTTATTAGTTATTTTTGAAGCTCGTCCTGAAGTAATTGCTAATATCGGTGCTTTGGCTCTTAAGTCTGGTAATGCTGCTATATTAAAAGGAGGCAAAGAGTCAACGCATTCATTCCAGGCTATGGCTAGTGCTGTGAACAAAGCGTTAGCTCAGTCAAAAGTTCCTCCTAATGCCATCCAGCTTGTTACAACTAGAGATCAGGTGGGAGAATTATTATCACAAGACCAATATATTGATCTGGTTATTCCCAGAGGAAGCAACGAGCTTGTCCGCAACATTAAAAATAATACCAAAATTCCCGTCATGGGCCATGCTGATGGTATCTGCTCAATTTATCTTTGCTCTGACGCCAATCCAGAAATGGCTGCTAGAATTACTGTTGATTCAAAAACCAATTATCCTGCAGGCTGCAACGCTGTCGAAACTCTGTTGGTAGATGAAAAAGCCCTGAGCGGAAATTCTGCTTTTGAGGCCACTATTAAGGGTCTTTTAAAGGCTGGAGTTAAACTAAAGGTTACACCCGAAATAAAAATTGCTATTGGCCAGTTCCTTGAACCAGATCACCAATATGATAGTCAAATTGTCCCTGCCTCGGAACAAGATTTCTTTACTGAATTTTTGGAATTTACAATTGCTGTTAAGGCTGTTTCTTCTCTTAATGATGCGATAGTTCATATCAATGAGCACGGTTCTCACCACACTGACTGTATCATCACAGAAACAAAAGATGATGCTGAAAAGTTTTTAAAGGGTATTGATTCAGCTGGTGTATATTGGAATGCCAGTACGAGATTTGCTGATGGATTTCGATACGGCTTTGGTGCTGAAGTTGGTGTCAGCACTGGAAAGATTCATGCTCGTGGACCTGTAGGCCTAGAAGGTCTCGTGGGATATCAGTACAATATTCGTGGGTCTGGACAAATTGCTGGTGATTATGCTGGGGCTGGTGGTTCAAAGCAATTTAAGCATGAGCCAATTAAGTATTAATGAACCCCTTTTCAACTTAGTAGCATATGAAAGTCTTTGCGAGAAATAAATAGACTAAATTATAGGAAACCTGTAATATCATATTATTATATGGCCAGTACGCGAACAAAATCGCAATGGCTTTATTAGATTTGGACTCTCTGTAGATCCAGTTTAACGATACTCCTAATATCATTTTGAATACTCAATCTTTAGTAGCTCAATCGTCATGGTCAATGAAGTGATTTCTCTAAGGAAATTGTTAAGCGAAAAAAGACTGTAATGCCCATTAAAACTTCAATATGTCCACCAAATCATCTATCGTGATGGCTTGAACCTCAACTTCAATAGATTGGAAAGATACACGGGCAATCTATAAAATGAACATTGGATTGAGTAGATAATATAAATCTGATTTCAATCATTCACCTTGTGGATTTGTCTACTACCTTCTTTTCATTACTTTAATCCCTGATAATTCTCAGACATCTGAACTTCCTTAATGTTGGCTTCCATACCTGTGTTTGTGATGTCATACTACTATGATAAAATATAAATAGTTAGGGCTTTAGGGCTTTCACAGTCGTATTTGATGTTGATATTTACTTAGAGTGGTAAATTCCATACTGTTACATAATAAACTTAATTACACCAAAATTAACCTGGACAGTCAATCTGTTCCTCTTGCTTATGTCATCAGAATTGGAAACTGGAACCAAGACTTTGCTAAGGTGAAAATTTCTCTTCCCTTGATTTTTCTACTCGTTTACCACTACGTTTGTCAACCAGTCTCAAGACATCACATATCACAAAAATGTAAGGATTCATCAATTTTATCTTGTTGGCATTGTGCGGCGATTGCTCATTTGTGTTGTTTCTGTTGTTGTTGTTGTTGTTGTCGAAATGGACTAAAGGCAAAGAATTAAAACTCGATTCACCTGTTCAAGTTTTGAGCTTCGTAAACTCCAATATAGCTGCGACAACCGTATCTCGAAGAATGTTTTCATTTCGTCCTTTCGTCGGCTTTAAACCTTTTCAACGATTCAACCGCTAAAGCTTAGCTACACAATGTTACTGTCAAGTTATAATGTATTAAAATTCGTTGCTAACATCTTTTCCAGGACTAAGCGCACTAAGAAGGTTGGAATCACAGGAAAGTACGGTGTCCGTTACGGTTCATCTCTGCGTCGTCAGTGTAAGAAGCTTGAGTCTCAGCAACACGCTAGATACCTCTGCCCCTTCTGCGGAAAGAGCTCCGTTAAGCGTAACGCTACTGGTATCTGGTCTTGCAACTCATGCAACAGATCCATTGCTGGTGGTGCTTACACCTTGAAGTAAGTTCAAAGTCTCTGAATCGTATCAAATTAAACTACTAACAGGTATTTTTTTAGCACTGCTGCTGCCACCACTGTCAGATCCACCATCAGACGTCTGAGAGATCTCGCCGAGGCATAAAAAGCTTATAATGATTTTTGTGTAGAGAAACGAGTAATCAATAATTTAAAAAGACCAGTGACGAATTCAAAATATGGATTCTTTTTTCATTTGAAAGGATGTTATATACATGTAAATATATTGTAATATGCGTGTTGCGTAAAATACTGTTTTAAGTTATATGACCGCAAAGCCCTGAGCCCTGCTTGGGAGAACGAGCGTGCACAACTGTTATATGGTTGGGTATATTTCTCTAATTATTTTCCTTTCTCATTTGATCATTCGAATTAACTTCCCTTATTCTTTTTTCCTCATCCCTAATTCTTTCCATAATGGCCCTTAGTTGCTCGTCCAACGAAGAGGAGCCTGCTTCCTGTGTCATTTGCTTGGAGGAGTTCCTTCTTGCACCTGTTGAAGGCGGCGGTATTGCCTCCGTGGCTGAACCATTACCTTGTGCAACTGACACTGATATTAAGAATAAGAATAAATCTGTTTCTACTCTCTCGAAGAGTAATTTGATGGATGAGAAGCTAGAAGAAGGCGTATCTAATGTTGAACTCGAAACTCCTGCTGTTACAGATAAAACATCGCCTCCCGATTTCCGGGGAGAAGTCGCTTCAATATCTGGATGCAATCATATTTACCACGACAAATGTATTAAAGAATGGTCTTCTGTAACAAATAGTAAGTTTATATGTGCCCAACACCTTTCTATGCTAACAATCATAGGTTGTCCCACTTGTCGAACCAAATTTAATGAAGTCACAGTAAGGACAGGTCTGGCTGGGCCAGTTTCTCGTACCTACAAGGTCAAAAACAAGCGGGCTCCGGCGGTACCACACCCCGACTTGGATGGGCCACCTGCACCGTTAGATCTGTATTCACCTATGGTTTTGCAGTTTCTTGTACCTGATGAGTTGTGCGGAATATGTGGAAATGAGGACTCATATCTTGAAGTTGCAGTGTGCTTCTGTTGTCAACAAAGCTATCACACTCAATGTCTTCAAGCAAATTACGAATCCCCATGGGATTTGACCTGTCCAACTTGTAATGTGGGGCTATTTAGTAATGGGATTAACTCTATGGAACTTCAGAATGATGAGATAGAGACCTCGGAGTCATTCACTAGAGATGATCCAATATTTAATCTGTTCCAGAGGGCTTCCCGCCAACGTTATGTACCTGGAGGACGCATAACCGATTCTCATGGTTTAAGAACTTCGTCACGGTTACAGGAACTGCGAAGATTGCAAGAATTTCAAGAAACCATTTCTCGAGTTAGTTCCCATCTGTTTGATTCCTTGGATGCTCATATGGATAACGACGATGAACTCATAGAAGCTCATGTTTTACGAGAAGTTCAGCGAGAGTCAAGAGCAGCACGCCGAAATGCTCAACCGAGAGGTCGGCCCCGTGCTGTAAATCTACTCAGAAACTCACTTACTAGTCCGCCACCTCCTGTCCGTCCTCAGATATCACCCGAAGAAATCGAGGCGTGGAACGTCCTGGATCAAGTTGAAGGTGAAAATAACCCTCCAGTTAATAATAGATCTAGGTCTCGAAACACATTATTTTCAGGTTCTAGTACCAACACGGAACAAGGAACTAAGAGGCCTCGATCAAATTCAATAAGTGAAGATATAACTCAGGCAGGGTCTAGTTCCAGCAACAATAATGCTTCTTCTGGAGAGAAAAAGTACAAGAGACCGTCAAGAAGACCTCCCCATACAGTTCGTTCGATTCCTACTGCAGGGGCTGCATGTGACGATAGTGCAAGCCCTGATACTAATGCTCCACAATCCTCGAGCTCTAATCCTACGCCTGTTCAACTTCTTTTAAGCTCTATTCGCAGTTCAGTGGCTGGACCATCTGTTCCAGCACCGTTACTCTCCCCATCAGCATCCTCTGCCAGTATTTCTTCTATTGGAACCCGAATGCCACTTCCATCAGCACTTGGAGCTTCCTCATCATCATCCCCATCATCTCCTTCTTCACCTGCATCTCCTTCCACATCTATCTCAAGCTCTCCCCTGAGGCCCTCGTCACCTGTAATATATGACTCCCGGTCTATGGCTGTTTCCCCACTTTCATCTTTATCAAATTCCAATGTACTCTATTCTCCTTCCTCAGATGGTGAGCAGTCGTCTTCACGTCCGAATTGGAGTCACCAACTTCAATCCCGTTTTAGGGGATCTACTCAATCTTTCTCACGAAAGAAACCCAATTTAGAACAAGAAGGTCAGGTTGCAAATAGTGTGAGCCAGCATAGCCCGCTGAGTGAAAGTAATCGGCCAGTGCCAAAGGTAAATGGTGATCTTGATTTTGAGGAAAAGGAAAAGATCCAAGGCCTGGTACGCGATGTTTTAAGGCCACTGTATAGAAGTGGGGCAATTACCAAAGATGAGTACACTACAATCAATAAGCGTGTAAGTCGTGTTATGTATCGACAAGTCTTTAAAGAACAGCATAGAAACCATGGGAAAACCATCAGCAGCAGCGGCAGCAATAGCAGTGGTAGCAATGAAGCTCGCAATGCGGAGTATCGAAAAAAGCAGCTGAGTCATTGGAAGACACTAGTTGAATACTACGTGACCAAGGAACGGGCTAAGACTACTGATGCTGAATCAGAGGTAGTATAACGAGTAGGACCCTGATATTGCATGGTTGTCTACTATTACAGATGGATTATTTATTACTATTTTTATTTGGGTTTTATTTAAGGTTGTTGTTTGTTAATGTTTAGTATTTGTTCATTTGTTATTCTTTTTCATTTATTTATTGATTTCACAATTCTCAAAAACTTGTAATATAGAACTTGACCTTGTTTTTTATTCATTTCATTTATTCAATTACCTGAAATGCCCTTAAAATTTGGCCTTGGTGCCCTACCCTCAGTACATGAAAACATCTTGGTCGAATATGAATAAGTTACTGTGGTAAATACCCCGGAATATTAACCTGGAAACCAACAACTATGAAGTAGACAACAACATTAAAGTGAGTACGTGCAACCATAAGGACCCAGAACGAAGAAGCCATTCGCCCACACCTAAAAACTGGAATCCATCATTACCCGTCGCAGTCATTTCAATCAAACCTCCGTATGCCGTAAACCAAACCGGCTTCAACCATGCCTAGCCTAATTGCTGTTTGCGGACTAAGCCGTAAATTTATAGCATTGTGACAGAAAGCTATATGCACAGCATTAAGGGATCTAAAAAACCTACGGGCCGTGTGCGTCCTAACATATGCGGAGAAGTAAAGATTGATTCCCTGATAGCTGCTGAGATTGACTTGAAATTGTTTGGTGATTTGTATATCAGCATTCTTTTTTGTAAACTAACCGCTTCTCAAAATCCTTTGAAACTCAGTTTAATCTTGTCTACCTTCTAAGACCTAGACTTTACTTTGGCTGATGCATTTCACAATTTATTCATTATCAAGATGATTATTATCATTTAAATTGTTTTCATTATACATCAAACATTAAATATACTTCTTTTTTGTATTATAAAAGCAAACGCATGAATCTTTTTTTTTCATCAAATCAAAAACATAAAACATTTCATTCTTTTTTCTTCTGCAACTCCTAAGAGTAAGCGAGACTTTTTTTTTTTTAGTAGTTGTAGACAAAGGATGGGCGTAAATCACCAGCAACACGCTTTTGTTCATCAGTCATAGCCTCCCATCGAGCATCATGACGTCCAAGACGCTTATGCTTGTTCTCAAGATAGAGTCCGTAAGCGTAGAAGCAGACTCCGATGGCACACAATGCAGAAAAGCCAACACCGATGGCAAGACCCTTGGTATAGAGAGGAGCATCCTTGCCCATGAATGAAAAGGTAGCAATGATACCACCAATGTTTCCGAAACCAACTTGCCATCCGGTACTTACAGAACGGCGATGATGACCGGCAAAATTCATATTTGTCCAGCATACAAGTAAGGGCATAGCAGTGTAAAGACCAGATGCAATAAGGAAGAGACCTCCGTAACGAACATGAGTATTGGTTTTGTTTGCAAGCAGCATAATAAATCCAGCGATAGCAACAAGACAACTAAAAATGACAAACGAGCCGCGGTGACGTACTTTATCAGAAATAGTTGCAAAGATCATAGAAAAGCCAAAAGCAACAACCCATGGGGGTACAGAGTGGAATTGGGTTTGGATAGGAGAGTACTTAAGGGACTTGACAATGGCAGCAGCAAAGTAAGCATAGCCGTAGGCAGGAACGATAAGGAAGAAGTAAAGAAGACCAGACATCCAAACCTTCCAGTCCCGGAAAACATTAAGAACACCCTTAAAATCAAGTTTGATATCGTGAGAAGAATCACCAGAGTCCAAAGCAAGCTTGGCCTTAATAAATTCACGCTCGTTATCCTTCAACCAAGAAGCATCTTCAGGAAAGTCAGAGATAAAGAAATACATAATTCCAGAGCAGAACACAGTGATCGCTCCTTCAATGATGAAGATCCATCTCCAACCCTCAAGGCCACGGGCACCATCCAAGTTCCAAATACCAGCGGCAATCAGACCACTGAAAGCACCAGCGAGACAGGTAGAGGAAAAGAAGAAAGAGTATCTCTTTTGAGCCTCTTCTCTTCGGTACCACATGGCAAGCAGATAAAAGCATCCAGGAAACATACCAGCCTCGAACATTCCGAGGAAGAAACGGCAGGCAACAAGACCACCAAAGTTTTGTACAAAACCCTGGCAAAGAGTAACAACACCGAAAAGGATCATGCAGATGGAGAGCCACACGTGGGGCTTGAACTTTTTCAAAAAGTAGTTGGAAGGTACCTCACTAAGAATGTAAGGCACAAAAAAGATGGTCAAGGCAATGTTGTACTGGTTGCCTTGCAAGTTCAAGTCGGTGGCCATACCGTAGACATTAGCGTTAGAAATGTTTACACGATCCAAAAATGCAAGTAGATAGAGCAAACAAATGGCGGGTACAATGCAAAGATCAGCTTTAAGCATTAGTCGTCTGTGGTTTACGCCATGCTCAACGGCCAGTTGTGCGATACGCTCTTCCTGCTCGGCAAGAGTCATGCCAGAAGAGTTAAAGTCCTCAACATTTTTGTTGTCTGAGATGGGTTCTTTTGGTCCCTTCTCCTCGAAGGAAGACTGGGGAGACGCTGAGCTAGAGCGAGTATCTGTCATTTCTGGTGGATGGGAAACTGGAGATGAAAAATAGTGATGAAAAATAAATGAATTAAAAGGAAGTCATACAAGGGAAAGCAAGTATTTATATGGCAATTTGGCAATAAAGCTTAACACGAAAAAAAAATTGAAAAAATGAAAAATCAAGAGAGAAAAGAATCTTAGCATATGCTAAGCATGGATAGTTTTCTCGATTGAGCGTATTGATGGTTTGGGCATGTATAGTGGTATTAAGCGGGAGCAATTTTGATTCAAATGCAAGGAAAATCAGCATGTTAGCGATAAGTATATGTTTATAGAGATATTTTGCGATAGTGACCAATTTCAGGTCTCCGGCGGCGGCGGCGGTTTCGCAAGAAAACGGAAAAAGTAGTTTGGTACTTGTGGTCCCATGGTTTGGGGGTTTTGAGGGGGGTATTAATTGTGGGGGGTATCAGTGAGCTTTGTGATAGGTATGATAAAGAATATTATTACTTCGACGAAGAGTCGAAGGGCTGAACGACTGAGCAACTGAAGAGTTGACATTAGTTGAAAGGCTCAATAAAATCAGTAGTATCGTTATTTCATTTTAATTTCGATAGTTTCATAAGGTGAAACTGGTATTTCATTACCTGATCCCCTTTTTACTTTTGTTTCCAACTTCTTCCCCAGGTTTTTTTCATTTTTTCTTCCTCAAATCCTTGGTCCGGCTCTTTTAGAGTCACGAAAGTGGCATATATCAGTCATTTTGTTTACCCAGATGGTTTGTTTCAATACTGGTGGACTATGGACAATGACGGATAGAGGATTTAATTAATCCGATTGGTTGAAATTGAGTCCCATTAGCTGCCGTATCATGCTACCTCAACCACAAAAGAACACCAAATTGACTAAAAAAGTAAAAATTTCAGTCCTTTCAAAACTCTTTTTTGGTGGAATTTTGCCTGTTGGCTGCAGTTTTCAATTTCAAGACCATCAGGTGGCATGGCACTGAAGACAAGGTTGCGGAGAGAAAAAGATGAGGACCATCGGTATCAGCGTGACTAAGTTAGAAATAATTATGTGGAATTCTCTCAAGTCCGGTCGAGGATTTCCAAAGTTTTGACTTTTTTTGGACGACTTGAAATCTTTTTGGTATTGTCTAAGCGGGTATTACAGATGGTGTTGTGTTTTAGGTGGTATCATTATTGAAAGTGTGGTATTAGAATTTTCAGGATGGTGATTTACCATGTTGATTTACCATGTTGATCAATTCTCGACTCCCTGGAGCAACCTCGGCGAGACAAGTTTTTCCAGTGCTGGTATATTCGCACTATCCGCGTAAATGTAAGCACCTACCTTCAATTACAATATATAGCAAGCTATGCGCAAAGTCGTTTATGACTGAGTTAAGTTGAACTGGCCTATACCAGACATGGACCTTACCTAAATGCCCTGTCAAAATAAAACAAAGTCATAAGAGTTAAATAACAACGCTCTAAAATTAATATCAGAGTAACGCCAATTGAAAGAAAACGAAAGATCACGAAATAGCAGAATAAATGAACACAAATATGAAAATAAAATATGAAAAAAGTATGATCTGTGAACCTGGAAATGCATTCATTGATATACTTCTGGCTCAAAGCTGTGCCGACTGTATGGCGTTTTGTGAGGTCTTTAAAAATTCGGTAATTAAAGGCCTCAGGGCAGGTCAAGTAGGCTGTAATAACCGGATCACCCTAACCCTGATCAGTTTATAGTTTGAAGCGAATAACAGCTTATACAGGGAAAATTACAAAAATCACAAAGAAAGAAGAAACGGAAAGTGAAAATAATTGTAAATTATGGATCAACTGACATCCATATTAGCTGGCCTTAAATGATCAGAGATCTTAAAACCCATATAGATCTAGAGGCTTGAAATCAAGGATCAATTTGAATTCAAAGGTTGG
Organism: Geotrichum klebahnii; assembly: GCA_030570935.1. Lineage (NCBI taxonomy): Eukaryota > Fungi > Ascomycota > Dipodascomycetes > Dipodascales > Dipodascaceae > Geotrichum > Geotrichum klebahnii. The sequence goes on along the minus strand of JAJLWW010000009.1, from coordinate 229,310 downwards.
TTCCATGTCAGTGGCCTTCTTTCTGAGCGAAGTTTTCAAGGGGCTGCCAGTAAATGTCCGGTTAATTAACCTTCCTTAGGTTTTACATTACCATTTCGTTTCCAATCTATGGTCGTTCTTATTTGCCTTAAGTACATCTAGTGATATCAAATCCAAAATTGAATAACTAAGGTTAAGTAATTTCTCTACTCCGTAAGGTATGAGTACGTGCTATCATTCGGATTATGACCCTTCATAACACCCTTTACTCGGGCATGAATAAAGGCAACAGTTGTTCAAGCCTCTTATCTAAGTTAATCCGTACTATAATTTTGAGTTTGTTAGCTTGTTATCATGGTTTCATGGTTTCATGGTTTCAATGTTTGCCTATCACTATGACAATCTTTGTAAAATTGAATTCCGTAAACTCTGGCTCAACTTGATGCCATACCTTTTATTGTAATTTTTATTTTTATAAACTTTTCTATACTAATGTATTTTGTTGATTTTTGCTGCACCTCTAATATATATATATATATTGTACCATTAAATAAACCTTAACAAGGCCTGTTTCAAGCAGAAGTTCGAATTGACATAGCCTGTAGATCTAGCCACACTTAAATGTAGCAGCTCAACTTGCAGATTTTTCAAAGGAGCCACTAGTTTAAGATAATACCTGAAATACAACTTGCAAGGTAATTTATACTTTTTTTTCCTGGAGCAAGAACGCTATACAGGGAGAAATGATAGATGATTTTATACCCTAATCCTACAATAATTATAAGTTTGTCGTTAATAATCACCTAACCCATAGTTTTTTGAAACCTGCCATCCTACTATTGTGTTCACTAATTGGCAAACGTGTAGAGGCTTCCTCTCCACTCCTCAACTTCAGCCCAACGTTAAAGGGTGGAGGACTAACGTCAGAACATTCTGAAAAGCTATAAATTGGCCATAAATAATCTAAAGATGTCATTGCTATACCACTCCAACCACATACCATAACCGTCATCTTTTCAAAATGTCGTTTACCTTTCCAGCAAATTATAAATATGTTATCGCTGCGCTATCCCTCCCTCCGTTGATGAATTTCACGCTGGCTGGTTCAGTCATGAAAGCGCGTGATCAAGCTAAGGTCCCGCTCCCACTCCTCTTTGCGAGTGCTGAAGAGGCACGCGCTGACCCTTTGAAACAAAAATTCAATTGCACACAAAAGTCAGCTCTTAACTATACAGATAACATGCCCAATTTTTGTATTTCAGCGCTTGTCGCGGGTGTCTCGTTCCCACTAACTGTAGCACCGGCTATTGTTGTCTGGGTTGGTGCTAGATATTACTACCATCATGGATATTCTACGGGTGTTCCTGAGAAAAGAATTGTTGGTAGTTACATTGCAACTTTGACTCAGTATGCGACCTTTGCGGGTGCCCTGGTGTCTGCTGTCTTGATTTTAATGTAGTTCACAGCTACCTTGGAAGACTTGCTAAGATCATAGCATAGGAGTATATCAATTTGCGATTGACCGTTTGGCTTTTCATATTTTCAAATATATTTCGTTATATTGCATGTCTTCATGGAAAATGTTTAGCAAAGTACAGGCTAGTTCCCAGTCTTAACCACGTTAACACAGATAGCAATGTTCTGAATAATCTACTGTGATGTCGATTTCTAGCTAAAGAAATTCATCTCTCAATTTTAGATGTTCCCTGTGAATTTTCTATACCTGGGGTTCAGCCGTAGTATACTTGCAATAAAATAAAACGTTCCCTTCATTGTTGCCTGGATTAAATTAAATTTAGGGCAAGGACCAAAGCCTCAAATTCCCATTCAATCTTTCTTTCACACAACATAACTCAACTTATTCATTGTCTTCCTTGCCACTTACATTTGAATATCTCATTTTTATTTATATTATACACGTCATTATAGTCTGCTCTACTTAATATTTCACAATGAATGCTTTACGGATGGGAGGCCTCAATCTAGGAGGCCATCACGGCATTGTAAGTATTTTATTATGGGTCAATCACTCTTGCTAACCGTCACAAAGGATGGGCCGACAGTTGACAACTCTGAAACTGTGTACATATCTTCATTGGCATTATTGAAGATGCTAAAGCATGGAAGAGCTGGTGTTCCAATGGAAGTTGTAAGTTTTACTGTTTCTTTCTTTCCCTTTACCGTTCTCTTGCTAATGTGTTATGCAGATGGGCTTGATGTTGGGCGAGTTTGTAGATGATTTCACAGTCCATGTTATTGACGTGTTTGCAATGCCCCAGAGTGGCACTGGAGTCAGCGTTGAAGCAGTCGATGATGTTTTCCAAACTCGCATGATGGATATGCTTAGACAAACTGGCCGTGACCAAATCGTTGTTGGCTGGTACCATTCTCATCCAGGATTCGGATGCTGGCTTTCTTCAGTCGATATAAATACCCAGCAATCTTTCGAACAGTTGAATCAGAGGTCAGTTGCTGTTGTTATTGATCCAATACAGTCGGTAAAAGGCAAGGTTGTCATTGATGCATTCCGACTAATCAACTCAAATCAAGTCATGATGGGCCACGAACCCAGACAAACTACATCTAACCTCGGTCACCTTAATAAACCATCCATCCAGGCATTAATCCATGGTCTTAACAGGCACTATTATTCAATTAATATTGACTACAAAAAGACTCCACTAGAGGAAAGTATGCTACTTAATCTGCATAAGAGTGCGTGGGCGTCAGGGCTGGAAATTAAAGACTACGTCAAGCACGATCATGATAATTTACAAGCTGTACAGCAAATGGTAAAGCTCGCTGATCAGTACACAACCCGAGTTAAAGAGGAGCAAGAGCTGACTCAAGAGCAATTAAAAACTCGATATGTCGGAAAACAGGATCCCAAAAAGCATTTAGAAGATACCGTTGGTAGCCGGATGGAAGAAAATATTGTTTCTTTACTTGCTGGAAACGTTGATAGCATTTCGTTCCGTTAGAATTATTTTTCTGTTAGAATAAGCCAAGTAATGTATATTTTTATTTTTATTTTCGTTCCGAAGTATTTTAATCGCCATACCAAGCCCATATCCTTACAGTGCCATCCATACTGGCACTTGCAAGAAGGCGGCCATCATAAACAGTCACGCAGAGAACTTCACCTGTATGATCCGTAAGCTCGTCTACCAAAGATTTCTTTTGAACATCCCATATTCCAATACTGTGCTGACCCATTCCTTGACAGCTATTCTTGAGTTAGAATTTTATCCAAAATATTAGCTAGAGAACATGAATCAAAACACCACTTACACATAGGGACCTTCATTATCCTCAATCAAAAACGTACTGGCACTTGAGTATTTGAACTCATAACTTGGATCCGAGTTTTTCATGAAATAGGTTTTAACGCACTTATCTCTCATGTAATCCCATAACCTTAGAGAGTCATCCATGGTACTGGCTAAAATATATCTCCCGTTCGGCGAAAACCTAACATACATGACTGGTGATTTAGTTTGGCCGACCAAAGTCTTCAGGCACTGGCCGGTACGCGTATCCCATAACCGAATCAGTCCATCATGGCTCGCTGATACAATTATAGTTCCATCTGGTGAAAAGTTGACGGCGGTTACAGGGTCGCTATGAGCAGCGAGGATTCGTAAACATTTGGATTGTTTGACATCCCATATTCGGACATTTTCATCGGCACTGCCAGATACAATGAGGTTTCCTTTAAAGTTATAGTCGACGCTATTAACGTGATGAGTATGGCCTGTGAGAATGCGGAGGATTTTATTCTATCAAGAACAATGTTAGTAAAAAAACAAAAACAATACAATTCAAAATAACCCAAGAGAGACTTACAGTCAGCACGTTCCATACGCGAATGGTTTTATCGTCTGAAGCTGAAGCAAGTACCTGTGAATCAGGTGCCCATGATATATCTGAAATACCTTCTAGATGGCCTTCGAGTGTTGATATATGTTGACCAGTGCTCCCATGCCAAATTCTAACTGTTGCATCAGAAGCTAAAGAAACAATTAATAAATGGAATAAAAATTTACCTAACAAAGATCTCTTAATTCAATAAAAAACCGTCCATTAAGTGTTAAATCGCCATTTTAAATTCTATAAACTTACAACAGGTGGCTAAGAGCTTTCCATTCGGACTAAATTTCACGCTGGTAACAGGTTTTCGATGACCTTGTAAAATGTATTTGCATTTGAACAAATGCGGCTTCTCTTCAGGTACTTTCTTTATATCTGATTCATCTGAATGAGAAACAAGTCGAGGTTTCTTGGCCACTGGAGATTCCGTCATTGCAGCAGCTTCATCCATCCGAATGGAGAAACGTCAAAGGAAAGTCAGGGAAAGAGCAGGATCATCGCGTCTCAAGTAGAGGAAGAAATGAAAATATTTATCACGTGACAATGTACTTTATGATTCATTCTTCAACATCTCATAGTTGTAATAGAAACTTACAGAATGGAGAATTCGTTACATGAATTGGCATCTATAACTTTATAGATTTTAAATTTCAATTGACTTTATTTTGTGCATTTTAGAAGTCCGGTAGATTTGTCAGTGTTCTCACGTTTTGACAGCTATTGCAACTACAGCCTTGTTCCAAGACCAAAGCTACAGCCAGAATATCTTACACTTCTTTGTTATAAAAAGAACAAAAGTCAGTAAAAAATTAATTTACTTAAAAAGAAGGGGGGATTTGTTTTACATGTGAACCAATTGATTCTTTTTAGAGTACAAGTCATTAAACTATCTTGGTCTCAGGTCAAATGTTCTACGAGCGCAGGTAATTCTCTAGGTGTCTCGATATAGCATGTCTTAAAAAGCTTATCCTGAGCCAGGTTACACGATCTATATTAAACTTGATTTTCTTTCTGATCTTGGAAAGTGCATGGACATTTAAGCTTTATAAATTTCTACTCTTATATCATGGAAAATGAATCAAAAAGCTTATACTGCTGGAATTTTATACATGTATCATTACTTCATCAATTATCTTTGGTTGGCGACTTGCGATGCTCCCAGATTTGAATATAACTTTCGCTAAGAAACAGCAGTTCAGCACGTATATCTTCCACAAGTAGATCTTGAACTTGAACCCACTTCTGGTTAGCCTTGTCCAACATTTGGATTTTCCAAACATGTTTCTCAGCCCCTTGAGATGTTGTGTTAAGGTCATGTGTTATATTGGCAATCAAATCGTAGTATATTGGACCAGTGGCTCCGTCAACATATGGTGCCATGTCTAAGTTTTGGGGTCCAAAGCTAACCACAGTAGGATTCCGCTCATCCACAATGTTTGTTTTGTTGAATCGTTTAATGTGGAAAGTTAAAAATGGAGGAAGTCGTTTAAGTTTGTATCTCTTTCGATGGCCTGCTAGTTCCTGTGTTTTGACACCATCATACTTGGCCAATAAACTAGTAAGTAATACTTGGGGAATTAAATTGCGTTCTACATCTCCTTTGAATAATGGGGCAGGAGGTAAGTCCAGAGACAGAAAAATGAACGGAACTTCTTGAAGTTGTACATATTCATCTGTCTCAAATTTCAGTCGGTCACCTGGAATTGCGCGCGATGTGATTTTTTGAGTTTGTACTTCTAAACGACCTTGAAATATCATTTGCACTATACTTGACTGCGGTCTTGTTTTTGAGCCCCCAAGCGCCAGGTGCAATGTATTGAGCAGCCAGTTAAGAAAATCGAATGGATCTCGCTGGGAAGTAGGTGTGAACCTTTTATTTGAAATTAATGAAATATGTTGTAGCAGCTCGTGAGGTGAGACATGAGCCTTGAATGCCCGAGGGTTCCACATTTTGCGTGCAAGGACACTGAATCTCTTGATCACCTCAGGCTTTTCGGTAAACTTTTCAAGCATCATGAAGTTTCTAAGCGGTGGAACATGTACTAAGGCTTGTACCACCACGTTTGCGTAATCGTTTTCTTTAATGTTATTCATACCAATATATCCTGGTCTGTAAGAATTATGGAGAAGGTCGTAGGCAATGTCAGTTGTTTTATCTAGCTTTAGAACTTGTGATTTGGTGTATACTGGGTCAGCGACGTATTTGACATCATCTAATGTTGAGCTTGTAACCTCGTAGTTCTCAGGCAGAATGTACACTTTTAGTGACTGCAGGTTGATGTACACATGATGATTCTGGTCAATACTATGGAAATATGCGTGCGAATTTCGGCCTCTTCCTTGAAAGTATTTGCCGCAGGTCAAGCAAGCGTACACGTTGTTGTTGGATAATGAAATTGAGCATAGTTTTTCGAAATCAAAATCTAATCGAACACGGTCAACAGTTTCAAGGTAAAGTGTTTCGTTAGGACGTGCCAATGTTTCGGGGACATCCACCACATCTGGAGATTCCGGTTCTTTTTGATCTGGGGTATCTGGTTGATTACTGATGGGTGATTCGGTTTTCTGATCAATAGGATCTGTCTCGCTGGTTTCCGGTTGGGCAGGATCTTCTTCCTTGTTGATTGCTTTAGCAATACGGTGCTTCTTGAGCCTACCAAATCGCTGGCGATACCCATCTTCTTCTTCGTCCTCTTCTATCAGCGAGACTCGTTTACTCATGGTTTCAGGTTGAACGGTCGTCGCGTCCCTCAAGACTCAATTATTTTAAGGGTTTAATGCAAGCTTTGCGTAGTTATCAATATTTATGTATAGAATCAACTGCTCAGAGAAATGATTAATGTTGGGTAAAGGAATAGATAGATCGATTTCAGCAACGGTGGACGAGAGAGCAGAAGTTAGTATGGGTTAAGGGCACCAAGAAAAATTTCATTCCAGACTTTACCTCCCAGCACAACAATTTACTATGCAGAAAGAAAAAAACGTAGATCATAGAAATAGCTTCAAGAAATTACCTAACACTTGCTAACGAAAAAGCTATGTTTGACTGGGCCAATCATAGGGAATGTTCCTTAGGATACTCGCCATGTTGACTAGTGTTAGTGTATTATTGAGGGTTATTTAATAGTTCTCCGTAGAAAAAAGTACGTTGGATATCCTGGAATCGGCCTTTTCAAGACTCTTTCAAGACTCGTATTCTGACAATACTACGCGTATTACAAGATGGTTAATCCCTATTTGAGATCCCTTATGAAGGAGATTGAAGCTGGAAATCCGAATCCTATTAATATCACCAGCGTTTTTGATCGACGGACCGCATTTAATCGAAGTTATGCTAAGTATTCGGTGTAGTGCATTCGTTAATCAGAACGAGTATTATTATAGCTCCGTGTATATCCCACGGAGTTCGCTTATTGATTAAGCTCGAGTCTCCGTAGTATCGAGTAATTGAAGTCAAGAACAAGCCACGAAGTCAGTTTCTTCTAGTCTACAATACAACAAGTCCCCTGGCTTTTGGAGTGACATCCTTGCTTCTTGAAGACAAATCCGAATGCTCTGAGTCCTCTAAGCACGGCACTGTCCAAGGAAATTTGGTAGGTTTCACATTTCATAGGGAATAAAGGCCCCCTAGAGATGTGGGTCATTTTCATTTCTCTCAGGAGTAAAATCATTTCGTTATACTTTGACCAGTAAACGAATGTCTCTTAAGCTTTGAATATTACAAGCGGAGTTTGCCAGCAGTCAATGGAGACCTTGAATGGATCATGGCACATTGTGCTCACATCGTAAGCCCTTGCAGGGTCAGTTAACTGAATTTGATCGACACTTTTGGATCAGCTAAACTGACAATTCACTTGAAGCCACTGGTTCTGAAGGTCTTTCTTGTTTCATTAACGCCAGGATAAACGAACCGAAATTTATTTATATCCTCGCTTACCCTACTACTGCAGTCATGTTTTCATTTCATTTCAGCGCAGTCTGTCTGTCTGTGTGCTTGTGAGTACAATTGTCAGTCAACACATAAAATATAAGAGAAAATAAAAAAAAGTTGCCCATGCTCAGAACTAAAAAAAAAAAAATCCAAATTATTCCAATACACTGAACTTTTTGCTTTATATTTTATTTCTCTTCTTTCTTTCCTAAACATTTTTCTTTTGATTCTTTCAACTTATTATAATACTTGCAATTCATTAATGAAAACATTTTAATATACACTCTAATCAGCATGTCAAATTCTACTTCAATGGCGTTCGGTCCTGAATGGTATGAAAAGCTATGGATCACTGGCTAGGGTCAAGTTCCTACTAGAAGTTTGATCTGATTTTTAACTTGCCAATACAATGCTATATACTAACATTGATATCTAGGATGCGACCAAAACCACATCCAGTTCTTGTTTCAGTAGATCACACGAATGGCAGTGGTGGCAATGCTGTCATGGAGCCAGAACGATCTCAGTCAGGCAATGAAGCTGGCCAGCAAAGTAACGATACTAAATTTCAATTTAGGAATCCAGGCAGTCGGGATTATACAATTGAAGAAATGATGGAGATCCGGCAAGACATGATACGGAGAAACATTCTTCAGCCCTCCGCTCACCAAAGGAAAGAGCTATACCACAGCATTATGCCACACCCAGTGGCAATTATAGACCCTGGACAAGAAGATAGGGCAAAATCATCTTCGTCGTTTGCAAACAGATCACGAGTGGATAAAAAGCAGTCAATTAACCCCTCCTATTCGGACATGGTTGCTAGCCGAAACAAAAGCTTAGGATCGTCTCCAAACACATCGATCGCTAGTTCGTCCGCCACATGGGATCAATTCTCTAGCAGTCAGTCGGTCAGTGCACAGGCGAGACATGGAGGTCAAGGGGCTATGTCTCATCCGCAAGAAGTTTCTGTTCCTACGAACCTGGTTTCTGCAGCTTATACAAACTGGTACTATTTGGACTCGTCGGGGGTTGAGCAAGGTCCATTTGACGGTGTGCGAATGCAGGAGTGGTACTCAGGCCAGTGGCTGCAGGAGTCACTATTTATTCGTAGATCGCAAGAAACGGAGTTTTACACTATACGAGAATTCATTATAAAAGTTGGGGATTACTTGGAACCTTTTTTGATTCCTCAATTTGTTCCTCAAGTAGTTACTCAGGTCGCTCCAGGTCTCGTGACACCCGAAAGTATAAACTGGGTATACAGGGATACCAATGGAATTGAACAAGGTCCGTTTGATGGAGTGAGGATGCAGGAATGGTATTCTATGGAGTGGTTGCAGAATTCGCTGCTCATTAGACGTGTGGAGGAACCCAAATACTATCCGTTAAAGGATTTTGTACACGAGGTTGGGGATTTTGCAGAACCATTTTTAGTGCCTCAGCCGTTCCTTTCTCGAAAAGCGTTTTTGGAAGACACCCAACGGCTGCATGAGGAAATAGCAGCTCGTCAGCGTGAGGCACTACGGCTCCAAGAATTACAAATCGCGGCGCTTCAGCAGCAACAACAAAACGGTTGGGCGATGCGAACGGCTCGGGAAGCACAAAGTGGTGATGTGTCGGGACGGAAAGTCAGTGTTCCTAGCGAGCCTGAAGAAGGTCTCGGCAAAGAGGTCATGCAGGGAAGATCCAACCCTATGTTGCCAGAGTCTGATACTTCAGAACAATCATTCAGTCCTCCCACCGACACAGAGGCATATTCCGGCAAGAAGGTCAATAATTTAAATATCGGGGTCACGGAACCAAAGGTTAAAACAACCACGACGCCGTTAGCACCTTGGGCAAACCAGACCAAGATTAAACCTAAAGTTGCGCTGAGTTTAAAAGAGATTCAAGAATCCGAAGTGGCAGCAGCAACTCGGAAAACCCAGCCAGAAGTGGTTAATCACGAGCAACAGAAGGATGAAGTGGATGATCAGGCCCAAAGTCCTAGTAAAGTCTATGGTGCTAAAGATAGTAACGCCAAGCCTAAACAAGCTACAAGGCACTCCAGTAGTAGCACTAACTACGGTCAATCCACAAGGGCTAAGGTTGGAGCTAAAGGACTAATAGGAGCTGATGGGAGTAGTAAAGATAGTTTGTTAACTGGCAGTGCGATTAATGCACCCGGATCAGTTGATGATGAATCACCACATCATGACAGAGCAGTGCAATCTTCTTTTACTACGGTATCTAATGCCTCTACAGAAGGTACTAGTAAAACTACTACTATAAGCAGCTCAACGACAGGCACGGCGTGTCATGAGTTTATTAATTGGTGCAAGCATTCACTTCAGTCACTCGAGCCTGGTGTCAACCAAACCGAACTGTTAACCATGCTTGTTTCATTACCCGTTTCTATGCCAGAAAGTAAGGAAATTATAGCAGAAAGCATATATTCAAGTTCGACTACGATGGATGGAAGAAGGTTTGCAAATGAGTTTATAACGAGGCACAAGCAAGTTGAGTTTGATGATAAAGGTCAAGAGAGAAAAGGAGGGGAGTCAGGTGCTGTGGCAGTATTATTGAGTGAGATAATAAAGAAAGAAGGGCTGAGTTGTGGGTTACCAGAAGGGTCAGCAGTGGAAGACGGGGCGAGCAAGAAGATGGTTAATAAAGAAGAAGATGGCTGGGAAGTGAATATCAAGAAGAAGGGCCGTACCTAGTGAGAGGTGATAGTTTTAGTGTTAGTGTTAGTGTTAGTGTGTGTGTATATAATACATGAGTCATCATTTGTCATTAATACGTAATTGTGCTTCCTTGACGACAGTTTCTGTGGAAACCTTAACACAATAGTTGTTGTTTTTTCGGTTTTCATTCTTCTTTGACGTGTATGACAAGGGTACTGTTATTATAATTATTATAATTATTATAATTATTATCATTATTATCATTATTATAATTATTATCATTATTATCATTATTTATTTGTCGTTATTTTCATGCAAATGTACCACACGACACTCTCCATCTATATCCATCTATATATCCATCTATATTTATATGTTTATATGTTTATATGTTTATATGTTGAGTTGTTGTGGGATCTGCAAACATTTTTAATTGCAGGCAGCAGCTTCAAAGCAGCAGCCCAAGCCAAACCAACCCACAGCAGCATCAGCAGCATCAGCAGCAGCAGCAGCAGCAGGGAAAGAGACAGAGAACTTAAAAGGGGAAAAGGGGGACGACCCCAAGACGACCGTCGTTGCGTCTTTGCGTCTTTGCGTTGTTTGTCGTTGTCGGTTGTCGTCGAAAGGGGTGTTTGGTGGTTAGGGCTTCATGTAAACAAGTTCGGTAAATGGTGGTTAATCAAACAGGTGTTAACGTGTGTTAACGTGTGTTAACGTGTGTTAAAAAATGGTTAGTTGTGGTTATAAGGCGAGGAAGAAGAAGAAGAAGGGTGGTGTCTGAGTCTGAGTGTTTCACCTGTGCTCTGCTTTTACTTTCCATACAATTTCGACTTTTGAGATATTAAACAGAAATAATAATAATAATCAACAAGAAAAAACAAGAAAAAACAAGAAAAAGATGGAATTAAAACTGAAATTTGACTTTGATGATGATGATGATGATGATGATTTCGAAGCAAAGAAGAACGAGAAGAACAAATTCTTTGACTAACTTAACCCTAAGTTTCGCAGTAGTGTTGTACTAGTTGTGGTAGTATAAATTTCATTTATTTTCGTCGTCCAAGGTTTTTATGGGGGGTGCCATCATAAAAACTTTTTCACTCATCCTCATCTTGTTCTTCTTCTTCTTGATCTTGCCATCTTCGCATATTTCGCCGGTGCCCAGTGCCAGTGCCAGTGCCAATACCTCAACCACCCAATCACATGACAGCCAAAACAACAACAAATGCGTGGTAATAGGGGCTAACGGAGGCAAAAGACAAAAGAGGTACGGGGCTATTTCAGTAGTGCACATATTTACACAAGGCTGCATTTCTCAGTCTGGCCATTTGTTTCTCTTTTTCTCTCTTTAATGTATTTTAGTAAATGCGCGCGCCCCGTATTTCGGTCATTGACTTGCGTTTGGATAAACACAAAAAAACAAAAAAGAGAACAAACCAAAACGTTTCTTTTTAAATAGAACTTTCTTTTTGTGTTTGTTGTTTTATGAGAAATCTGTTTTTGTTATTAGTGTTCAAGGTAAATGAGCGTGCTGGGTCCCATTTCGAATACAAACCATAAAATCACTAACCCTTTTTCTTATATTTCATATCTGTTGTTGTTGTTGTTGTTAAATGTTTAGTTTGGGTTCAAATTCTATTTATATCGACTACATGCTGTTTGTTGTGTCGTTTCTTTTTCTTGCATCTCCTTTTTATTTTTTTTTATTTTTTATTTTTTTATTTTTTTTTTCTTCTCTCTCTTTTTTTCATCTCCTTTAGTATCTGAGTTCTTAAACTATTTAAATCACTGTAATCCGCCACTTTTTTTTTCAATTTTTTTTCTCTTCTTTCTCTTCTTTACCCACATTCGCTTTTAGTCGCTCGCTACCCAAGAATTTACGTTCTAAACCCCCTACAACCCAATTATACATTAAAAATGAAGTACTCTGTCGCTGCCGTTGCTGCCTTTGCTGGCGCTGCCTCTGCTGGTTTCGTTAACGTCACCACCGTCACCATCCCCTGCGAGATCACCTCCACCTCCGTTGTCGAGTCCTACGTGACCTACTGCCCCGAGGCCACCACCCTCACTGAGGGCAACAAGACCATTGTCGTCACCGCCCCCGGTACCGTCACTGTCACTGACTGCCCCTGCACCCGCACTTCCGTTGAGACCACCGTCACCATCACCACCTGCCCCATCTCTAACGGTACCCCCGTTCTTCCTTCCACCGTCACCCCCATCACTGAGGGTGTCGCCACCACCAAGAAGCCCGTCATCTCCACCACTGCTGCTGCTAACGTCACTGCCTCTACCCTTGTTCCCCAGGGTGGTGCTGCCGCCGTTGGCTTCTCTGGTGTCGTTGCCGGTGTTGTTGCCGCTGCTGCTTACTTCCTGTAAGCGTGTATTTAGCGATACAGTGTAGTGATACTCATAGGATAATTTATACTTTATTTTAATTTCATGTGTTGTAAAAATGGGTGTTTTAGATGGTCCATTTAATGCTTGGTTTAATTTTTACTGATAGAAAGGGCATGCGACCATATGGAAAGCTTTGGACATTTCGTATCTCGTTTTTCTAAGCCTCTAATCGTGTTTAATTGTATCTCTCATGATATGACTGGTTGTCGGCCGTAAAATTAGCTAATTGGCGTGGAATGTAAATTGGTGGTTTTTTCTGTCATGACTGTTTTGGGCATGAAACTATTTTTAGTCTACTTTAGTCTTTTTATGTCTACTTATGTCCACTCATGTCTACTTGGAGTCCACTTGAAAGTAGCTATGTATTATGTATGTACGACCAATGTACATTAATGTATACATATGTGAATAAAAGACATCCGATTTTGTCAATGAGATGACTACTTTAGGCTAAAAGATAAGTTGTACGTTTATTTCTTTCTTTTGCGTAATATTTGTCTTTATCTTGCTTTGTAATATCATTGTACCTTATTACTAACGTTTTTTTTTTCTGTTTCTGTTTTTTTTTTGGTAAAATATATGTAACGACATGTATTTTGTCAAATATTCAACTCACGTGATTATGATACAGTTGTGGTTGCCTTGTTTTTTGTATTTTCTTTTTTGGTTTTTGGTTAAAGTTGTTTACCTTGGCAACGGTGCGTCTCAATAAAGTTTACGTAAATCAGCATCAATTAGCGTAAATTGACACAATTTAACATAGATTAGTATAAATTAGCACACGTTAACATAAATTAGCACAAGTTAACATAGGCTAAAGCCACTCATGGTTACTCATTATCACTCATTGTTACTCTTAGCCACTCATTATTCACATCATGTAGTAATACAGAACATCATCATATTTCTACTCCGTATAGTAATGACAATACTTCCGTCTATCAACGACGGAACATTGTTACGAGTAAAAAAGAATCAAGTAGAAAGCTGAGTCTGGGATTGCCATAAATCATTTCCTACAGTAGGCACAGGTGCTGCATTATTGTGTCATTATGTAAAAAAGTTTTTTTAATTTTTTTTTGATTTTTTTTTTGATTTTTATGGCTGAGAATGGGACACGGCACGAATTCTGTGCACGCCAAATTTAGTGTTAACTGTGCGTTTTGATGGAAAACTAAAATAAATCAAAATTTTTCTATGAGACCTTGGGTTTGTGTGTGTGCAGCATGACCCCATCATTGTTCTATCAGGAGAAACATGGTGTGGTATCTCACGAGAGAGCAAGAGCAAGAGATAGCAAAGGACGAGAGGCCTAAAGTTGAAACTAATTGAAAGATAAGAGAAAGCAAAAATGAAAATGATAACAGGGTCTGGACAATTATCCAGTTCAAGAATCCACCAAACTACCTGAACACATGAATCAATATACAAAAATACAAAAATATCAATTAATTAATTCATTATCCACCAGACTCTCAAATGGATGGGGCTGCTAAACAGTTTTTGGGTACTAGGGAAATCATCCAGTTCAACATATAAATGGGTCTTAAACAAACAAATTGGACTAGAAAATAACCTTCTAGTAACTCAAAGTAACACAAAGTAACCTTGAAATAAACTTGAATTAACAATAATATAGTATAGAGAAAAGCATGGTCAAGACCTCTTTCTAAGGTCAAGGCAAAGCAGAGCAAAGCCAGCAACAACTACCCATTCAAGTCAGATTCCCTCATTAACGAAAGTTTCGAGCTTTCGGAGACGCCGGAGGAATATATATAACCAAGTACTAAACTGTAATTAATTTAAACTGAACTACATCATCATCCATAAACACTAAAATGTTAAAATAAAGAGTACCAGTTTTATTTCAATTGATCCATAAAGACCTTTCCTTTCGAAATCTTTTCTCTCTAGGACCCCTAATGATGTTCCATGTAAGATGGATAAACCTGGAACCTTCTTACCTCAATGTATTCTGGTACAGTTTAGATGTTTTTTTTTTCAATAATCTGGAATCAGCATTAAGCATTCATTTATTGAATGCTGTCTCTCATTTTATTTTTCATTTTGAAAGAAAAAGTCCAAGGACATGAAAAACCTCCATTGAGTAGTTCAACGCCATGAGCGCACAAGGACTAAACCGAATCAATTTCTTAGGTTTGATGTTAGATGCTCTTTCCAGTCTTCCATATTACCATTTCATTCGTATATACCCGTGTACCAAGTAAGTTCCTACTTTTTTATTTGGTATAAAAATTTGTTTTATAGTTACAGTTTCGCGTTCTATAATTACAATAACCAGCAATACCTAAATAAAGGAACCATCACAATGTTACAATATTAAAATATTAAAAATATATTTATATATATATAACTCTCATGGTAAAATTAAAACATGGAGGGTTTCTCTACAGAAAAGAACAAGCCAAAAGCCAAGCTTTCATTATGTTACTACAAGCGATTGCTAAAGATGGTAAAGAATTCATGTAACAGCCTATTACTATATGTTTGAATTAAATCTCTTTTCATTTATCCGTAGCACCGAGTAATGAAGCTTATTGTATCAAGCAATCATTCTATTCTTTGCACTCTCTTAATGAGTCTTTCAAGAAAGAAAAAAAATTCAATCCCTTAACTATTTGTTATTGCATTAGAATGGTTTTCAATCTTGCCAACTTGAGTGCTCCTTTTCTAAACTAACTTTATATCCCTTTATGTTGTATAGTGCTACAGTTGATTAAATTTATCTGTCGAGTTATATAAACCAGTTAGATGAGTTTTATTCACGCTCACGGTATAGCTTACAGTAATTTTGATAGTTGAACGGCATAATGACATATATCATCACAAATAAAGTCTTTGTGATCCCCAAAACGCCAAAATTACATGGACCTAAAATTGACGTAGTATACGACTAAATCATCAGTTTTAGCTAACGAAAAAACAAAAAAGTAACCAAAATCACATTAATGAATATTATTTACATCTACATCATATTTCACTCATTTTTAATATTACATCCTCAATTATTATGTCCTACATCTTTTTGAAATAATCATTTTGACTCATGGAGATCGAAACACAAAAAAAACAAAAATAAAAAATTCACTCAGCACAATTTCTCCCAATTTTTTTTATACCCCCTCTCCCTCACACACAATGGGCGCTACTTTCGACGCTGTGCGATTGCACTTGGACTTGGCATTCTTTGGAATCATTGGATTCCTAATCAGAGAAGGTCTCAAACGATTCACAGTCCATCAAGGTGTCCTTGGTGGTGTACTCTGGGCTAACTGTGCAGGATGCTTTTTCATGGGCTTCCTCGTAAACCACCCATTTTATATTCCACCTCCAACTTCTGATTTGAATCAAACGCCATCACTACCACCCAAACTTAACAAGAAGAGTTACGGTAATTCGCTGCCTCTTTTAATCAGATACCCGTCCAAGTATCTTTCAAAAGCGCATGTCCCACTCTACACCGGGTTAACGACTGGCGTCTGCGGATCCATCACTTCCCTCTCTTCATTTGTGTTTGAACTCTTCCAACTGGCATCGAATACAAGCTCAGATGTCCATTTCGCGTTTCCAAATCCCGGCTGGGGCGTGCTGGTTTGGTTCGCATACGCCATTATTACGCTGAGCGTCTCGGCTGCCAGCTTTACTGTGGGCAGGCATTTCGCTATGATTCTGGTCGATTTCTGCAGCCAAGAAACGTCGCCAACCGAGAATGACGACGACGACATCAGCCGTGCGCATCATCATCACCACGACCGCCGTGGATTATCTCTCAACTTCATTCATATAACCCAGGACGTTCTGGCTGTTGTTGGCCTATTGGCATGGATCATTGCTACCGTGCTCTCTATTCTATCGACCAATAACGGCATTACAACCAGCCAAAAGTCAAAGATTTCAGTATCATGGCGCTACTGGTCCCTTTCCATGGCGTTTAGTCCCTGCGGTGTTTTTGCCAGATACTGGGTATCCAAGATATTAAACCCACGAGTATGGACTTCAAAGTTTATGCTTGGTACATTTACTTGTAACCTTTTGGCGACCATTATCTTGGCTGTGCTGGCTATTTTGTCGTATGGTGGGAACGGTGCTGCTGTTTCTTCAACACTTTCGTGTGACGTTATTCAAGCTTTAATTAATGGGTTTTGTGGATCCTTTTCGACAGTGTCAACATTAATAACAGAAATGTTTACTTTAAAACGTGAGTCAGGTTGGATTTTTAGTCAAACCTTTTGTATTAAACCTACCTTTACTAACTATACAATGTTTAGTTACATATTCATACCTCTATGGCTCGACATCTGTTCTAGTCCCCTTTGCATGCATGGTCTTGATCTACGGTTCCTATGTAAGTACTGACGAAATGACTCAAAATTAACCTTATTTGTCTTCTTTTGCTAACCTTTTGTGATTCTACAGATTTGGTCAAATGGAGTATCTCCCGCTGTTTGCTAATTACTATTCGCACACTCTATTGTAATATATTAGATTTGTTTTATTTTATACTCTTTTTCTTATGTGTACAACTTGTTTCTTGCTTATTACCCATTTCTCTCTCTTGTACAACTCTTATGACTTTCCACTCTTAATTCCAAAATGCCGATGGGACGCTGAATGGTTCATGCTACTCATGCCTCCATGTCCAGAGTTAAACGTCTGCGAAGCATGGCTAGTAATGCTATATTCAATCGCCCCTATTTCAAGTGCGTGCCCATCTCCTTCATCTACCTCCTCATCATCAATTCCATCGTGGTGAATGGTAATTGAGTTGAACTTTATAAAGGGATCGTCCTGGTTGTTCTTACGTGTGTTCAACACCTGCTCACTAGGTGGATTGGTAAAATCAACACTCTCGGTATCTCCACACACTGGTTTTACCACCTTTCCTTCTTTGGCTTTCGCCTGGATAGGCACCATCGGTGGAGTTCGGTTGCGCAGTAATGCCCACTGTGTGTTTTTGAAAAATGGATGTGCCTTGATATCTGAAGCTCCAGCGCGTGACCCCAGTCTCTTGTTTTCATCCTTGATCAGCAGTTTCCGAATAATAGACTTACAGGCACTAGAGATATTCTGGAACCCATTCCCATCTGGAAACATGACATCTTGTCTAAGAACCTTGGCAAATGTCGCATTCCGCGTCTCACCCTTGAACGGCGTCATGCCGTAAAGCATTTCGTACAGCAAAATTCCAAGTGTCCACCAATCTACTGCGCTAGTGTGCCCGTTTCCTCGAATTACCTCGGGAGCAATATACTCCTCTGTGCCCACGAAGGAATTAGTTCGGAAGTTAGCAATGCACGCCTTAGTATCGATCGCCGGCAAATTATTACTATATGACCCATTTCGACTACTGTTGATAATAGTGGGCGCCCCAAGAGTGGCACTTTGCTTTGACAGATCAAAGTCTGACAGCATAATGTGTCCTGACTGATGCAACAGAATGTTCTCTGGCTTCAAATCCCGATATATGTATCCCATTAAATGTAGGTACTCAAGCGCTGCTGTAACTTCTGCCGCATAGAAACGCGCGTCATCCTCACGAATACTCCGTCGCTCTCGGGTCTGTAAGGCTCGGAAAAATTCACCTCCCATGCAATATTCCATGCACAAATATAAATAATCCTCAGATTGAAACGAATGATATAGAGTCACAATGAATGGGTGATTGCTTGTAGCTAGAATTTCCTGCTCAGCCAGTGCTCTCTTAATCTTGTTCCGTTCAATCATTTCTCGCTTTTTCAAAACCTTCATGGCATACAGCTTATTCGTCCTCTTCTCTCGAACAAGATATACCTTGCCCACATCACCTGAACCCAGAAGTTTGATTTTCTCAAACGAATTGGGAGTCACCTCCACATCTCGCACCTTAATTGAGCTACTAGAGTAGGATCTATTATAGCTTTTTGAATTTGTCCTTGATCTAGCGGCAGCTTGCGACGAACTAGCCAACGACTTGCCTGGTGATGATACATCCGCATCCTTTTTGAAGCCAATGTCTCGTGACGAGTTCATTTTGGATTCAGAAAGGTCGACCTCAGTAATATCTGCCAAACCAGAATCCGACGTACCCTCAATTTCTATGGGAGCATCTAATGGAACAGTAGTGACTGTTGAAGAGGGTACAGATAAAGTCTTGATGCCATTTGGCGCTGAAGACACTCGTCTAATTTGTCGTGAAAACATTCGTTTCGACGGCGGCGATACCTGTTCATTTGATCCAACCTTGATATCATTATCAACTTCTGTTACCGAAACAGACACTGAAGTTGGCGGAGGAGAGACTACAACTGGACTAGATTTACCACTGTTGTGAAAATAAAAATGCTGTACAAGTCCAGGAGAACTTGGTGTGCCTCGGGGACTCTCAGTGTCAGATTTGTCGTTACCAGGTATCGCCATAGCTTTTGTTGTCGAAAAATTAGCAGACTTGGTGTTATCTGGAGAAAGAACCGTTGGAGTAGAAGGAGACCTACGTCTCAGCAGTCGCCGAGTACGAGTTGAAAAAGAGTTTGACTGCTGCACAGGCTGAGGCTCAGGTTGCAGACCGGGAAACCCCAGAAGCTCAGCGTCACCATTTGCCTCAACTTCAGTATGAGAAACATCAGTCGGCCCCATTAACGGGGAAAGTGGAGCGCTGTTTGTGGCAGATGCTGAGCCCTTGCGAAAGTGCTGGAAATGATGCGAACCATTGTGACCAGGGCTGGCACTCGGTGAAGAAGCACCTGAACCATCGTGCAAAGGACTTGGATATGCTTCCTGATACGTACTAGAATTGTAGCCATTATCAAGATTTGGGGAGGAAGATGATGAAAATGACGAAAACTTGAACAGGTTTTTCAACTTTTGAGGAAAGTTTGATGACCCAGTATTTTGCTTTTGTAAAGGCTGTGTATTAAATGTACCAGACTGAACGAAATTCGATTTCGGAGTGCCAGTCGCTGGCAAATCAGACACCTCTTCAACGACTGTATGAGGTATATGGGAGTCACTTGTGTTGGTAGTCGCTTGCCCAGCCAGAGACGTGTTACGTGAAAAGCTTCCATCATAATCTGTGAATGATTCTGAACGACTTGCTGAATACATTTCATTCAAGCTCGTACTTGTTGATGAACTATAATGAGGTGCCATTATAATGTCGTAATGTTTATAATAAAGGAATGAAAAAAACTAGCGGCCAGAACACTCTTAGGCGCTTAGATGCATTAAATGGTGACAGATAGATAGAATTAATAATATCACCTATAGTTGAATAATTCTCAATGAAAGCTCAAAAGGGTTGAATGCTTGTCTAGTATATATTTTTCAACGCTTCAAAAAAGCTACTGATGTCCTAGATTCATTTGTAACTTGTTAGATAGTGTAACTTGTGTTCTTAGAGGAGAGTTTGATGGCTGAGTAGTGAATAGAAAAAACCAAAAAAAAAAAAGCCGAATAGACAGAACATCCTACTATTACTAAGCGCAACAATAATGTTTTTTTATTTTTAGTTTCTTTCAGTAACATGTCTTAAAAACCTTTGAGTATTACTACTGATTATGTTGCAATTGAGATTTAGGATGATACCAAACGTGATAGTAGATAGAAAAATTGGTGTTCACCGCTTTTGAAACCATCGTTACCTACACTTGTATTATATCTAATAGAGCCCAACGTAAGCGAGTCAATGACATTTTCTTATCTGCAGCTACGTAAGGAACGCAGAGTTCCCAAAGTTCACAACTGTCGTTTAAGGGTCCATAGATCCATCCAAGTGTAAGGAAGAAAGAGAAGAATAAAGAGGAGAAAGAGAAGCAACATGAACTATGAATGATGAACAATGAAATAAATATGGGCAACCTCGTCTGAACAACATCACACCTTGAGGTGGTGATAATAATCGTCGCATTTTTACAAAACTACGCATAGGATTTTACCAGAAAATATCAATAAAAAAAAGCTCCAGTATTCACATTATTACAATTTTCACGTCAATATTTTTTTTTCTTCGTTTCTAGCAAATAAATCAAAACATTATAACATGACATTTATCGGCTGTAAGAGAAGACGTTCTTGAGGATGCCGTCGGCCTGAGCAAGTCTGTTCAGGGAGTCGTCGGCCTCACCACGGGAGCGAACGTATCCGGAAAGGACGTAGGTGGTGTTGTCGCCAGCAATGGCCTGACCGTTCTGGTCAACGTTGGCAACGTTGATCTGGACAGAGGCATGATCCTTGGCCTTGATGATACGGTTAGTGGCAGAGCACTTGCGGGGAACGTAAAGTTCAACCTGGGATATCAGTTAGTAACTAGGTAAAAATTCGCAGGGATGTGAGAGTATCTCGCTTTAAGATAATCGGAGCAGTGGACCAGCAAGAGTCGGAGCAGTCAAATCATCGTGATTGAAGAATTATATAACACTTCATTTCTATTCGAGTCTCAAATCGGCCTTCTCACTGCCCAAACATCCTTCGCAGATCACTCTATACATTAAGAATAACATCAAGCACTTTCACATACGAGGACACCCTTGTCGTTTTCCATTTTGTCTTATTTATTGGATTTTGTTGGTTGCGCAAAAGTCGGTAATAGGACGAAGTGAGAGAAAGGAGAATTTTTTGAGAGGGAAAAAAAAAGTGAAAAAACCTGTTCGAGTGGTGAATATTAGAGTCTGGCCAAAGCACAAATAGTATGAGCCAGCAAAAGAAAATGATTAACTAATATAATACTGAAAAATATGTAATCTAAATCCCTTAACCTATTTATTCCATATTTAGATAGCAAGCGTAAAATTCAGACTATGTGACTACTACTTTTATAAATTAATATGACTAATGATTAATAAACATTATATAAATATTTTAGTTGATTACATGAGATTCCCCAGATTTGTAAAATTCGGCAAAAATTCCCTTCTGAAATAAAAAGACAGAGCCCCAGGAAGAATGAACACCAAAGCCTTGCAACTTTTGTGATACCCCACGATATATATATGAAGAAAAACATTTAATATCAGTTAGGAAGACAATGAAGTGTAAAATGTCAAGCAAATTGGATATTTAAATTTTGCTTTAGCATCAATTTCCTTGAGTTCAATAAGCTCTGACTTGGCGGTAAGAATAACCACACCTCATCCTGTATCCAAATACAGGCATTAGAATTTACAACTTATGGATGCAACTGAAATTCTCAATATCAAACATTATACTCTATATACTTATTTTTTACTAAATAATCTTGAAACGCTTCATTTGAAATAGCCCTCTGGTTTTGCCCATCAAAGTTAATTTTGGTTAAAGTTCAATTTGGACCAAAACACAGAGCTTTCTCGAGCCACACAGCCTGGCTAAAACAATACCCTAACCCAATACCATTGCAATAAATATGTTTCTCTTTTCTCTTCTCTTCTCTTTTCTTCTTTCCTTCTTTCTTACCAACCTTCAATTTCCACACTTTTTTTTTTTTTTTTTCTATCTTCGATTCGTTATTTTTTACTATTATTTTAATTTCAACTAATATCTAGTTCTACTCTTAATTACATAATTGATTCATAGTTTATTTACCATCTAAAATAGCTTATTTGCTCTGAAATTTTTGGTTTCTTAGTTAGGAACCAAAGGATGTGTACTTGCATTGCATTGCTCTTATCTTCCACTATTTTTTCATATTTAAGATGGTAAAATATTCCACAATGGAGTTCAAACTGCCCCAAGATGACTCTCATATCTCACAGCCTCAAGTTTCCAAGAATCAACCCACAAGCCCTTTTGGTCTGTTGGAACTACACAAAACTAATACTCTCCCTATTTATTCATCTCAACTTGATAACCTTTTGATTGTTGATCATTTCTCTACTGCCCCAAATTCTTTACCTATAACTCCTACCTCCTCCCAATCTCTTGAACCAAATCTCTTGGATTCTTCTCCTTCACTGGACTTAGACAATATGTTGAGACCTGCTAAACCTATTCATTCTCAATCAACAAAACATCATCGTTCAGCCCCGTCTGGCTTAGAAAGAGATGTTAACCCTGGGTCCCGCAAAGCAGCGAGATCGCTGAGACTCTTCAAGGATAATGAGAAGAATGACAAAGGCTCTTCGGTTTCTCCCAAAAAGCATGGCGCTAGCAGTCACCGAAGCGCAAATTTTCATTCAAACGCCCACGACTTAATCACTGCAACCAAATCCCTGAAACTGAATCAACTACCTAACGATACATGCCCCGACACCCATGCTACTCAGTCAAAAGTCTGTTCGACAGATGAGAGTTCAAAGAAAATTTGCCACTCTCCGGATTCTTCGCTGATTCCAGACGACGCCACTAGTGGTTATTTGCTTAAATCTTCTCCCCCATTATACAGGTCAGATGATGGGGCTCACAAGAATAACCACAACTCGGCCAAACTTCCACAAGTCGATCTCACCACATCTAATTTATTGAATAACTGTTCCTCAATATCCCCTGTTGAGGCAGAATTAAAACATATTGATCAAAATCAACCAGGTTCACTCGATCATACTTCTGACACATCATCCTCACGATGTTCATCCACCTCCCCATCACCAGACTCCAGCCCGTTGACATTACCTGTGAAACGGTCCAATCACAAAGATACCAAGTCTCGTAGTCCTGGACAAGAAGTTTCTTCAGTCGCTTATTACCCACATACTCCTAAGCTTCAGCGAACACAGAATATTGATCCAAATTTTGTAGACACGCTTGATCTTCCTGAAGCCTTAGACTCAAGTTGGAAAGCTGGAACTCCCGCCACAAAAGACACAATCATCCCAGAAAACAACATTTTATCACAGCCTTTAATTAAAGTCAATGAAACTCCTATTGATGTAATTGAACAAGTTGATGAAGCTGAACTTTATGACATTACCGAAGAAGAAGCAGAAAGTCAAAAGCGTTTTCCTTTGGCTGTTGAACTCACTCCTTTTAAACACAAGGTTGGTGGCCATACTGCTATTTTTCGTTTTTCAAGACGGGCTGTTTGTAAGGCCCTAATGAAAAGGGAAAATGTTTGGTATGAATCGATCGAAACACACCACGAAGAGTTGCTGAAATTCATGCCCAAATATATTGGAGTTCTATACGTTCGACATACTGCTCCGGTAATTGATGACAATGACTTAATTGGCTCGGAACATTCTGTAAATCATATTGCTCAACAACCTGAAATAGTGCCAGAGTCGTGCTTTCCAGAAGTTGTTTTAGATGATAATATTCATATTTTGCCCGACTTTCTTAAACAACTTTCCACCCCCGTTCCCTCGCACGACAACCTCTCTACAATAATGTCAAATAATCCTTCGCATATCCCCAATTCCCCCTATTCACCTTTAACCCCATCTGGAACATTATCCCCTTCTTCACGTGGCGCTACCCGAAAGAACAGAAAACTGCGTGACATTGTTCTTAGGGAGGTATTTGCTCCCCGACCTTCATTACCAACGGCTTTTAGAACTAAGTCAGATCACATGTATTCGGGCTCGTCGAAAAAAGCCGTTCTGAACAGTAGAGACTCCCCTATTCCATCACACAAGAGTATGGATAATTTGTCTGTTATGAATCAGGATACTAATGGAAACTCGATTGTTCATCATCGTAGCCGTTCTTCTGTAATTCATATGCATAGTTCAAGCAGGTTACTCAATAAGCTTAATGGGGGATCTTCTGAATCACCTTCAGGAAGAACCCCTAGCATATGCGCTGATGATCTAAGTTCCAGATTAAGCGCATGTGAAATGAATTCGGGAGCTTCTCTCATTCAAGAACTTCGAAGGCAAAGAGCAGGTATGGGGTGTGCAGAGAATGACCAAGCTCTTGTAGCCGATGATGAAGCAATTGAATGTCTTAGTCTGAACGAAGAGAAACATAGTGAGCTAGACAAAGAAAATTCTCCTTCATGTCCGACTAGAGAACTGCGACCACCATTATCCCATCGCGGATCGACAGTTTCTTTGAATGGGACAAGTGCGCGAGGTCTTTTATCGCTTACTAGTCCTGATCGAGTTTACACTAAGGGAGAATATTTCATATTACTAGAGGATCTCACCAGTGGTATGAACAAACCCTGTGTAATTGATTTAAAAATGGGAACACGACAATACGGAGTGGATGCCACGTTAAAGAAGCAAATTTCTCAGTCAAAGAAGTGTAAGATGACAACCAGTCGGGAGTTAGGAGTTCGTATTTGTGGAATGCAAACTTGGGTTTCTAAACGCGAAGAGTATTTTTATCAAAACAAATACTTTGGTCGACGAGTTCGAGCTGGCCCCCAGTTTCGCGCTTGCCTTCGCAAATACTTATACAATGGATCTAATTCATATTCCATTCTTAGACATATTCCAAAAATTCTTACCCGCATTCATGAACTTAAATTGATCATCGAACAACTTAAGGGCTACAGAATGTACGGTTCAAGCTTGTTGCTAATGTATGATGCAAACCCAACTTCAAGTAATTCGGAAATAACTCTCCGTATTATTGATTTTGCCCAGTGCATTACTGCAGAAGATCCTCTACCTGTAGGAGCCACTTGCCCCCCTCGCCATGCCAATTCCCCGGATAGAGGGTACTTAAGAGGCCTAACAACACTGCAGCGATATTTCAAACAGTAAGTATTTTAATTCCATTGGCTCCTCAATATTACAATTAACTAACAAGGAACTCTAGAATTTGGAAAGATATTGTCGGGCAAAGTTACGAAGAAAGCAAGGACAATATAAATTTGGAAGAATTCATGGACAATGTACCTGATTTAGAAGATTTTGACATTGAGAATTATGAAGACCATGAAGTCACTTTTGGGGAAAATAATAACTTGCTTGAAGAATCAGAAGAAGAAAGCACGAGAAGTGATGTTTCAGTGTAAATATACTTTTTTTTATTTATAAAAAATATAATCGCATTATTTTCTTAAACAACATGAAAGTATCAATGTTTACAATTTCCTGCGTTAATATTTTATACGGTATGCAAGGTCGAAATCAGAATATAAGTAATTGTAAATTCTTTTGAAGATACATCTAGTAATAGTAGATGGAGAACACTTTTAGGCCTGAACGAAGCCAAACAAATAAATTAGGACGTAATTTAGACAATAGAGCTAGAGAAACCTTTACATTTTTAAGATTTCACACCAACACTTTAATCTTTAACAAGTACTCTGCGCGCTCATCATATGCTTCATTTATACAATATACCATGAATTTTTTTTCAGCTTTTGCATTTTATCGTTTCTATATAAATATATCAGGCTTCGGATTGTTTCCAAACAAAGTCATTTTGAATCTTATTAGCCACTGCTTTGCGGAATGTTGAATGGATTATGACACAAGCCTCAGCAGCCGTTTCCAAACATTCAAACAGCTGTTCCTCTGTAAACCTTCCAGTACTCTCACAAAGTAGTAATCGTGTAACTTGGTTGCTCTTTAATTCATATGCAATAGTGTGAGTAGATTCTACCACATCAGTGGTGTTGATAGGACCAAGGATGTGAGCCGTAGGATTAATGATAAGTTTGCCCGATTTTAGGATAGAAATAGACACAGCAGTGACAATTCCAATTAAGGGAATTCCAGCGTCAACCAGTGCTAAGGAAGTAGCGTTTATTCCATTTGATAGTTCAAGTGTGTTCTGGAAACAAGTAAGTTAGCATCTGAATTTAAATAAAGAGGGACTAGTATAAAATAGTTCAGAGAACATACATATGTTACTGGTTCACCAGGCTCTAGGATCTGTACAACAATTTGGATTAAACTTCGAGGATTAATGTGTCGTAGAATAACAGATGAAAAAGTGCTGTAGATTTTACTTTCCAGTAAATGTTCTCGAGTAGCTAATTAAGCAAAAAGAAGTTAGAATCGGAAACAACCAATTTAAATAAACCTAATCATCCAAGAAGGCACAACTTACATGACAGACCAACGGAAGGCCTTACTACTAGATCAAGTGTTGCTGCATTTGGGAGCTCGTCTCGACTTTTAACTTCTACTGGGCCTGTTACTGAACAGATAACTTTTGTTTGATCTTGTGCCCAAACTGCAGATCCATCGACCTGATCTAGTACAGATGTCTCCAAAATGGGCTTTGAAAGCTTGGATAACTTCACACTCATGCTGGAATTGTGAGGTCCTATATATATGTGCAGTGATCTTGAATGGATGATACTATAGAAATGGTTCTCAAGTGCTAATTTTTTTTGCAGGGAAGTGACATTTACCCTAACCTCCACATTGATTTAAAGGTCCCAACGGTTAAACTAAATTCCTCACCCAAATCTAAAAAAAAAAAATGTTGGCCATGCCGCATGTTGCGAATCATTTTTTTTCCCGGAGATAAAATAATTTACTCACGATAGAATATTTATAAGACACCCATGATAAAGCTATAGAAAAGCTGAAAGAAAAAAGGGCTGTTGCTTTAATATAGATGGATCCTGCAAGTAATGCTGACCAAAATGCCAAAGTGCAAACCCCGCACTCATCAACACATTCTTCAGACTCGCTTAATGTTGGGAGCGGGAATGGCAGTAGCTTGATGTCTAGCTCATCGGTGTCAAGTTTCGAATCCATTATATGTGGAGGAAGTGCTGGTCTTGTATCTCGCATGGTGATTGCACCCCTTGATGTTGTTAAGATTCGGTTGCAACTTCAGTTTGATGCGAAAGCAATACACAAACCGCTTCATGCTTCTTCCATATCTTCAGCTACTTCTTCAGCCCTAAAAAAGGGGCCCTCAGAAAAAGGCTCCAAGATCATCACTCAAACTTTGAAAATTATTCGAGAAGAAGGAGTCAGGGCTCTCTGGAAAGGAAACGTTCCAGCAGAAATCATGTATGTTGCTTACGGAGCTGCTCAATTTACAACCTACCGACTTGTATCCAATTCACTACGATCAGTTTATCCTTCAATATCTGATCCTTCTTTGTCTTTTATGTCTGGTGCAGTGTCGGGACTTATGGCTACTACTGTCACATATCCGTTTGATCTGTTAAGAACTCGTTTTGCTGTACAGGGTGCGGCTGGAAGCACCCGAATATACACCTCACTTCCGTACGCAATATGGCATATTTACAAACATGAGGGGGTATCTGGATATTTTCGTGGTCTTTTGCCAGCCCTCATCTCTGTTGTCCCTTACATGGGTTTAATATTTTCATCATACACTCAGTCTCGAAAGTTTTTAGATTACATTGCTCCAACGCAAAGCGGTCCTAATGCGAAATTCACCGATATTCATCCATTTATTGTTTCTCATGAAGCAATTGCAGGTTTTATGGCTGGTGTCATGAGTAAAGGTGCTGTGTTTCCATTTGATGTTTTGCGAAAACGATTACAAGTACAAGGTCCAACTCGCTCTCACTATATGGCGGGGACGATTCCTTTATATCCTAGAAGTCCTTTGGCTTGCGCCATGTATATATTAAAGCATGAGGGAATCACTGGGTTTTATAGAGGTTTTTTGGTTTCCATGTTGAAAAGCGCTCCTGCTAGTGCCATCACTATGTGGACTTTTGAGAATTCTTTGTATTTATTAAGGATTTTGAAAGAGCGCGACTACATCAGCTACTAAACTAACTTGTCTTTTCTTATTTATTCTCAATTTTAATAAAAATGCATGCTACATTAGATATCTCAGATTATACGAGATTGAACATTAAAGTGTCAATGAAGACATGTATATATTATTTTGGGCAGTATTCTCTAAGTGTCGGAAAATGAATGCCATTAAAGATCTAGGGCGAAGAAATCCTACCTTCTCACATACAAGCATTTATTGACTTACATTAAAAGTTCAAGTTGACATAAAATGGAGTAACACTGGCTTAAAATTTTAACGACTTAAGTATAACATAAAAGGAGAGATGAGATATTGAAAGCCTGCTTCAAATTTCAGATGGATTTGCTTTAACGAGTTCCCAAATCATTATGACTTGAAATTTACCCAAGAGCGGCATAATAAAAACCAGAGAACAAGTATTGTAAAATTTTAAAAATAAAAACCAAAATAATTGCAATCCTCATTCACCCTCTACAATTTTCACTTTTTAGATATGATCAAGATCTACTCTCAATCTATCTCATTTAAGATGCTCTATCACAAACGTTGATTCGCGAATGACTAAATAATTACAATATCATTCAGACTATAATTTCTAAAATCATAGTATATTTGAGAATGAAATGATTACACATGATTACATCATCATCTCATTTTGTTCAACCTCCAGTCTCCAATTATGATTGGCTCAACAACATGGATTTCCAGCACCACCACAAAAATATTAAAACTATTTTTCGCTCCTCCTCCCACCCTCTTCTCTTGAATCACCGTCACCACTGAGATTCGTTCAAATTGCAGTCTGACTACCGTTTCATTTAAAATGAGTCTTCGCATTGCTTCCCGATCTCTGGGTAAGTTTAAATTTTATGGTTGTTGTGGGTTGATTTACAAGAGTCATTCAATCTTCGAGAGAGTTATTTTCGAGGATGGACCTTTTCTATTGGCTGTTTCTCCAGGTTTTTTTTAAATGCTCTATTTTACTAACGTTTAATTCTCAGCTCTTGCCGGCCGTCCTGCTACCTTCCGTCCCATTGTGGTCGCTACTCCGTAAGTTTTGGTCTCTACATATTTTCGTGAATTGCGTTTACTAACATGTAATTGCCTTGACGGTTGGTAATATGGGTCAATTCGTCCGCTCGACTGGCTATTACTATTCTCAACTGACGACTTTAATTCTCGACACAAGCAATCGACTGTTCTTCAATTATATAATATTGAATTTACATTTACGAATTCCTTTATGCCGATGCTTTTTTCGATCTTACGTTATAGCCAGTTGTACGACGACGACCCAGTAATGAACCAGGGCAATTTTTAAATAGTGCCCTCATCCGTGCATACTCTTCCCAGGACCCTGCCCAAGCTAAGGCCTCTTCCATCTTGTCTGCTCTCCCCGGTAACAACTTGGTCTCTAAAACCGGTATCCTTGCTACTGCCACTGCTGCTGGTATCTACACCATTTCTAACGGTCTCTACGTTGTGAATGCTGAGACTTGCATTGCTGCCGTCTTCGGTGTCCTTGTTCTTCTCGCTTCTAAGACTGTTGCCCCTGCCTACAAGGACTGGGCTGAGTCTTACATTTCCAACGTCAAGGCTGTTCTTAATAAGGCCAGAGACACCCACACTCTTGCCGTTAAGGAGAGAATTGAGAACGTTTCCCAGGTCAAGGATGTTGTTGGAATTACCCAATCTCTTTTCGAAGTCTCCAAGGAGACCGTAAAGCTTGAGGCTGAGGCTTTTGAGCTCAAGCAGAAGTCTGACTTTGCTGCTGAGGCTAAGTCTGTTCTTGACTCTTGGGTCAGATATGAGGCTCAGGTTCGAAAGAGAGAGCAAGTTGCTCTTGCTGAGTCTGTCATTGCCAAGGTCAATGAGCAGATTGCTGACCCCAAGTTCCAGCAAAAGGTTCTTTCTCAAGCTGTTGCTGATGTTGAGAAGATCTTTGCCAGTGCCTAAATGTACTGCTATTGATCTAACGATTTACTTACACATACATACATAGCAAAAAATTTAATGATTTATCATATGCAAAAATGTAATGGCTGTATTAACAGCAGGATATGGTTGATAAATGCAGGAGACTTGTATTTTAAACTATATAGAAGATGAGGAGGATATGTAAAGTAAATATGTATTAATACGTTCGCTTCTCTAGCAATAACGCTCCAGAAGGAGTTGGTAAATGGCCATCAGTTGTTGTGAAAATAGTCTTTCCTCTTAAAATAGTTTCCTTCACCAGGCCATTCAGTTTACTACCATGATAGGGAGTGATTTTATTTTTAAAGGGCAAGAGAGTTTGGTCAACAACTAACGTATCATTAGGATCAAAAAGACAAAAGTCAGCATCTTTTCCTACTGTAATTGATCCTTTACTTTCAATGAGTCCCGTTTGAGTAGCTGTATTGTATGAGGTCCAACGAGCTATGTCAGAAAATGTGTATTGCAAGTTTTTAGATCTCATTTGTTTTTGAATTCCTGTCCACAGAATAGATAATCCAAGCCCGACTGAGGAAATACCACCCCAGGCCCTGAAGTAGTCTCCAACTTCAAGGTCTTTCAAATGAGGCGTACAAGGAGAATGATCTGAAACTACTGAAGTTACTTCTCCCGTCCTCAGGGCGTCCCAAAGTCGTTCGTTATTATCTGATGATCGGATAGGTGGACAACATTTGAATGCTGTAGCCTTGTCGGGTATATTTTCAGCAGCAAATGCCAAATAATGGAAACAAGTTTCAACAGTGAGTGGAATACCGTCGTTTTTTGCTTTGCGAATAATAGGTACAGCGTCGGCTGAAGCCAAGTGCACGATATGAAGTGGTAGAGAGGGAGCTACTGGTGAAGCCTCAATGATGGTCTTGATGGCGTCAAGCTCCATCTGATCAGGTCTTGAAGCAAGGAAAGCGGCATAGGTTGTAGGATGTAAATCAGGAATTTCTTCGGTGATTTTGGAAATCGTTGCTGTTGGATGAGGGAAATCATGAGCCTGATGTTGATACTCAGATTCCTTTTCAGCATGAAACATGACCATTGTATTTTCTGATTTCAACGTTGTTAGAGCCGTCTCAATGTCAGATTGCTGTACCGCAGGAAACTCGTCAACTCCAGATTCAATCATGAAACACTTGAATCCTCTGACTCCAGCATTAACTAAGGGAACCAACTCATCAGCGTTTCCTGGGATGATACCCCCCCAAAATCCTACATCAACCCAACATTGATTCTGAGCAGCTTGTAATTTGGTTTTAAAGTTATCTAGAGTAGTAGTTGGGGGAATTGCATTCAAGGGCATATCAATGACCGTTGTAACACCTCCAGCGGCAGCAGCCTTTGTACCAGTCTCAAAGCCTTCCCATTCAGTTCTTCCAGGCTAGTAAAGAAAAAGAAGGTTAGAATTATTGTTTCCACGACAACCAAATAGAATATCAGTATGAAGCACCAAGATAGCATTTCACTGAAAAGTCACATTTCCCCAATTAAGGAATTATGCGGCTCAAAAACACGATAACAACACAATTTTTACTCACTTCGTTAAGATGAACGTGGGCATCAACAAGACCTGGCATCAAGACCAAATCGCCAATATCTCTATGATTATCAGGGGAAACACCAAGAGACTCAAGTTCTTCGTCATAGTACTCTGACAGTTCAGTATCGCTATTGTCGTCGGCAACTTCTACAGGTGTTGCATCGTTATCTTTTCTAATGATGCTCACTATTTTTCCTGTCAAAGATGAATAAACTACTGTCGCAATAACGACTTCATCGTTGATAACAACGTTAGTAGAAGAAAGAGCATGAAGAGAATTATCACTGGAAGTCATCGTTCGATGCACGAAAATGTGGATCAAGTTGTAGAATGAGTTATAAAAGAAATTGAAATCTCCAGAAAGTCAGAAAGACAAGGAGGAAAGAAAAAAAAAAAAAAAAATCAAGCCAGAAAATAATACAACAGATTTTATATACATTCCAGTTAAGTTACTAAGGAAAAAAAAACTCTGGGGAAGTTTCAATCATGTTGCCTCAGAGTCATCTAGCAACCACAAATCAAATAATGAATAAACATATGATTATTGTTTCAAATATTAGAATATTTTAATTTGGGTTTGCTGTTGAATCTAAGATGACCCATCATAAGAATTCTAGAAACGTATTAAAAGGGCAACTTAGGATTGCCCAAGTTTTGGAGAACGCCGAACGAAAAAAATGTCAAGTGGAATGCTTTTCAGCAAATCAAAACCATTCT
Organism: Geotrichum klebahnii; assembly: GCA_030570935.1. Classification (NCBI taxonomy): domain Eukaryota; kingdom Fungi; phylum Ascomycota; class Dipodascomycetes; order Dipodascales; family Dipodascaceae; genus Geotrichum; species Geotrichum klebahnii. The sequence goes on along the minus strand of JAJLWW010000009.1, from coordinate 196,654 downwards.
CTTCCAATGAGGCATATCGGCCCTTAATCACCAGGTATATACGGCTTTACAAGCATCGACAAAAAGTTTATTCGACACTTGGTGCAATGACCTGTTATGCAAACCCGGGGGCGATAAGGATGACAGAATTCGACATCGAATCAGTTCATCTCCATACTTTTGGGATATGTAAACTGACTGCCTGTCTTGATAACAGTCCGACGTGTTGAAACTTTTAGGAAAAGCCCGAGTGACTCTACCAAATACTGTTTGGATCTCAAACACAATCTCCTTTGGAATCCAGGGTTTAATAGTATCTTGAATCAACCATGAGCGTCAGGCAATCATCCATTTCATGACACTACTTTGTCAAGATTTCTAAATTCTGGAAATATCATTGATCTCGCTTATTAAAATCTAAATCACAGCAATTTCATTAACCTTAACTGACCTCTAATGACAACACAAATACAGCTTACCATCATCGATGGTTATACAAAACTCAACTAACCATCTATTTCCACAAACGACTCTTATTGCCCAAGTTAATAATTTTGCTTGCCATTAATTTCTGGTAAAATACCACCGAAAGGACTTATTGTTAACTCCATAAAACGTTTCTACTGAACCATTCCCCGTGGCCTGAATTGAACTGAATTGAACTGAATTGAACTGATCTCATGTAAACGAGATAAGATCTGATGGTAAGTGGGTTAGGTGTTTTCAGAGCAGCATCAGAAGGTGAATAGTTACTGCCACATATAAAAAAACAATTTAAAAATTGTAATTTCCACCCCCAAAATTTTTTAACTGATTGATTACCTTAATGGTTGATTGATTGATTGATAGATTTATAGATTGATAGATTGATTACTGACTTTGGATGAGCTCTCATGTAATGACTCCCTTCCACAACGGCACAAGATGGTGAATTCCATTTGTATTGTGATCGTTTCTTCATTTCAGGTTTATCGAGATAGCCAGTAATATTATAATAATAATAATAATTTATGTATAAACAGTATGACGCTTCCTGATTTTACCGAGTTCTTTTCTTTCCCTCTATTTTTTCGTCGCTAGCCCAGGTAGGGAAGTTATCTAGAGCCTAATGATACTCTCTGTATTTTTGCTGGCGAAAAATCAAACAAATCTGGTATTTCGATTGACAGTCTAGAAGTTTACTGTTTCAAGCTCTGTTGAACATACTGGATACATTTAGTCTTATTAAGTAATTGTGAATATATTAGATTGATCTTGAATATTTTAGTCAGGAGTAAGAGGGAGGGTGAAGAAGAGAGAGACTAAAAGGAGGGAAGGAGGGAGTGTCAGGGAGAGGTGATGATTATAGGAAAGGCTATTGTTCGAGGAGCTACCTACTGCTCTTTCTCAGCAAGCTTGCGACGTTCTTCCACGTCACTCTCAGCTAAAGAAATAGCAGCTCGGTACATCTGAATGCAATTAATGATTTGCTTTCCTAGCCAGAGAGGAAATGTGACGATAATGATGATAGTGGCATAGGAAAGAGGAATATCATAGATGTAACCAAGATTTGGAGGCGTTTTTAAGGGAAATGAAAACAGGTAGAGACCGACGAAAAACAGCTCGTTGAAGGCACAGAACACAAACAGTACCTTGTTGTTTGTGTAGTACAAATTCAGAATCCAGCTCTCCTTGCCGACCTTCTTATGGCTACTGCTACCAGCAGTCAACATGGCATACATGTGCATGTAGTGTGAAGCCAGATCAAGAGAGACCAAAAGCTGGAAGATAACTGCCCATTTGGGGTACGCAACACACAAAAAGCAGATTAAAGAAGAAGTAGTACATCTATCAGTGACCATATCTAAGACAGCACCAAACTTGGAGGTTTGTCCATATCGACGAGCTGCCACGCCATCCAGAGCGTCAAGGATACACGATAAGCAGTAGAGCAAGGTGCAATACTTTGGGTGCCAATGCATAAAAAACAGAGAAGCCAAAGCGAATACCACACGTGAGTATCCAATGAGGTTGGGAATGAAAAGGAAAATGTCCGTTGTCGTAATGACTTTTCCGTTAGGAGCTTTAGTCCAAGACATGATTATAAACTGTGACTAGAAGAGCGGCGACCTAGAAGAATTGATTGAATTAAACAAAATAAATTGAGGAAGGTAGGCAGATAGCTCGGAAAAAAAAAAAAAAAAAAAAAAAAGCTTAGACTGAACTTTAGAGCTTTATCA
>JAJLWW010000009.1:167400-194356 GCA_030570935.1 Geotrichum klebahnii | reverse complement strand
GAGATCGATAGTCCTGAAAAAATGGGGGAAAAAAAAGACCAAAAGTTGCTGAGCGAGGGATGAAGGAAAAGAGAAGAAAACGGAAGAATCAGGAAGGATTTTTAGTCAACCAGCGTAGCGTCCTTAAGAATCAGGGTTAGGGCGTTATATTCAACTCAGGCAGGCACAACAGGTCCGGCATGACCGGAGGAGGATTGCTCCGAATGGAAGACTCGGATTTATAAAGTTATGACAAATATGGGGTATTAAAGGCATTTTAAAGATATTCCGTTGTTATAAAAGTATTCTGTGAAAGATTCAGCAGGTGTTCAAACGAGATTTGCAAAGAAACCCGGGACAACCTAGACATTGCTCTTACGACCATCAGCTCAGCTCAGAAAGTACCAATTACATCGAGAGAATGCCATTTTAATCTTTAAATACTATCCATGAAATTCAACCAAAATCTAAAGGATCTACTTCTTTTCCGATCTTCTCTTTTGACCTTAGCTATTATCGATGATGGTAAAGACTTGAGCCGCACAGCTTACCCAAATTGGGTATGTAGATTAAAAATTTTTTAATTTTTTTTTCAATTGAAAATCCCAGCAGAGGCCAAACACCTTTTTTCGACACAACGCGAGCAGAACCCCAGGATCCTAACGGGCACATTATAATGGCCACGCTACACACGCTACTGGCGACATCATTGTCAGCCTCTCAAGATAGTTTGATTTTGAGCAATGCATCTCATACGATTGGCCTCTTACAGTCTGGCTCGCTTTTGGAAGAAGCTGACGAGCAGACCTTGCACAAGTTTAAATCAAGAGTCTCTGCCATGATCAAGTCAAAATCACCTATTTCACGTTGGTTTGGTGCTTACCTTGCAAAGGTATCTTGTGAAACAAACTTTTCAGTTGTTAAAGGCCATGGAGGTACTTGGGCAGGTTTGTTAATACATCTTCTGGAGATTCCAGTCGAACCCCATGTCACGCATGAAATTACCATTGAAGCCTTATCAACAATCTTTTCTCAAACATGGGGAAAGCAGGAACTTACAAGAGATATTACCACGCCTCGGTTGCCTCAATACATCAAACTCTTGCTTAAGTTAGCTGAGGGCCGTTCTTCAAAAGAAGGAAGTAATGAAAAATTCGTGTCTCCTCTCTTGTCTGTGATCCTTCCTGCTCTCAATAAAGTCATGAAACAACAATCAACTACATTTAAGCCTCATGTTCAACGATACCAAAGACTTCTTTTGAGCATTATTTCCACTTCTTATATGGAATCACACAGAGTTGAAGAGAGTGTTTTGACACAAGCCTGTGAGGGATATGTGTTACTGCACTTTGCTACAGTCAAGGGAAATGAATTTATTGTTTGGCGCCAGTCATTAATAAAGGTAATTAACAAAATTCATGCTACGGTAAGCCAATTTGCTTTACCAATAGTTGAGGAGGATTCATCCTTCTTCCAAGATAAAACTGATATTGAAGACCTTGAGATCACGTCTTTGCCAGCTGATGCTAGTATGATTTTAGTCAAGGATAAATTGCGCGTGCTATTTGTACTTTTGGGCACATTTTTTACTACAGGCACAAAGACTGAAATCAAGCTTCCTATCGGAGCTATTGTTAATCTGGCAGACCGACTTTTTTCATTAAACAAACACACCATGCAAAAACGAGGTGTAGAACAGGCTACTAGAAATCTGTTTTTAGCTGTCCTTGATGATCTCCACATTGCTACCTGTACTTTGCTATTGACTTTAATCCCAGTCGTGCGTACTATGATCTTGGTTCACATTGAAGTCTTTATGCACCACATTGATGTTTTATCCGACTCCGCAGACACGAAACTACTTGAAAACATTTTAAAACTTGCTTCTATACTATTTGGTTTAATTGGAGTTTTACCTAAAGCCATGGTTCCTCTTGTTTCAAAGCTTGTTCAAGCAGGTTTGAAATTGGTTCAACCCCGAATTGATGCTTCCAGCGTCAATCTTCCTGATGCAGTTGCTAATCCTTCGTTATTCTTGGTTAACCCCAAGACTGAAACCATATCTACTGTGACTTCATTCTTTTCTACGGTGATTGTTACTGTTCCTGATCTAAGTTTACCAGTCAGATCACAAATCGATCAGTGGCTTATTTTGGCAGCTGCTAAACCTTTCTCTCAGAATAGGCAACCGATCCAAAACACATTGGCTTTAAGCGCATTCTTTCCTGGTAAAGCTTCCAAGTATAGTATTCTTCCTATTGCATTGAGGTCAGTGCCTAAGAGTACGTTGCTGGAAAGCATGGTTCACCCTCGCTTGCCTCCTACATCCAGCGCAGTTCACAATTTAACTAAATCAGCAGTGCTAATCCCATCAAAACAAAAAGATACAATAGAGCTTAAGGAGGAATCTAACACTTCGACTTTCACCAAGCGAAAGCTTCAAGCTACGGAGGATGACTCTGGCGAGGTATCTGAGAATAATGGCTTTGTGACCAAGCGCGCTAAAAGTTATGAAGCAATGGAGGTTGAAATCAGTGAAACTCCTACCCCGGCACCTGCTAACTTGGAGTTGAGTTTTGAAACAACTACAGTCACCATTACTGAAGTGAAAGAGACCATCGAAGAAGGAACTACTTCGTACAGCGTCCAATCACCATCTCATGAAAACAACCCCGTATCAATAGCCACCCCAGAAGCACCAGTAGCTGCTTTGTTTACTATGCCGCCAAAGAAACCAAGCTCTCCTACTGCTAAAGCACCTGAGGCTAAAAATGAAGTGGAATCTATTGACGAAGATGACAACGATGACGACGACGATGAGGACCTGGAAATGCCTGAAATTACATTAGAGAGCAGTGATGAGGAAGAGGAAGAATCATAGGAGATCTTATGAAAAAGACAGTCAATAAATATATAGTCATAACCAAGTATGATCATTGATCAATTAGATAAATAGAAGTCAGATCAAAGTTGATATATTATTGGGTGGAAGAAATCCCACCAGTTAGAATTGTTGTGTTTACTTACTATCTATCTGCCCCTCCCCATATCCCATCGAATCCCCTTGTACCTGATAACTTTACTACCTTTTTATTTTATTTTTAATTTTTTTTGTCCAACCTTTTTTTTCTTACATTCTATCCAGCTTTCTGTTTTCTAATTTTTCTTTTAGTTTTGATACTGATACCTTATGAAAATAAATTCCCAGAGACATTAATTGACCGTGATAGATATGAAGGAACTTGAAATCATCATGTTAACAATGGAGAGAATGATGAAAATGAGAAGCTCAGGAAACACCGGAACAGCTTAACATGCGAAAATACCATTAATGAGATATCCCTGTACTAGATTTTACCAGCTAACTAATACCCAGGAGTTTGAATGATTCCTAGAGCCAACCGTTTGAATTAGAGGTTCAGCAGGAACTCGATTAAGCTTGTGTGTTTTACTTGTACTGGTGGTTGATGTAAACAATTATTCACTTATATTATTTATGGAGAGCCTTTTGAGTGAGTGGGTAGGCGTTTTTATGTATTTTACGGTTTGTATTGTTATTGTCATTGTTATTATTTTTTTTTTTTTTTTTTCCTTGAATGCTCATATTTCAACACCACCAATAACATTGCAGTTCTGCTCACCGATTTCGCTTGACTTTGGATATATCCAGCCCCTCCCCCTCCAACATTGAATTTCAAATAGCAGTGATATTTGGAGATCTATTCTAGAAAACAATAAGAAGACGACTTCATTTTTCTTAGCAGGCTTAACTTTATTTATATTTTTTAGCCGCCATGAACCACCAATCTCAGGACGTTGATGCTGAGGATGAGCTTTCTCAGCTTCAGTATGAACAGGATGAAGGCCAACAAGAAGATCCTTCGGACCCTTCTGCTGCTGGTACAGCCCAAGACCAAGACTTTGTGGGAAGCTCGTTTGGAAATGTGGCACAGGGACTTTCAGGCCACTATCGCAACATCATGATGACATACTGGCAAAACACAATCAACAGCATTGAAAACGATGACCATGAATTCAAAATCCATCAGCTCCCATTAGCACGGATCAAAAAAGTCATGAAGGCTGATGAAGATGTCAAAATGATTAGTGCAGAAGCCCCGATTTTATTTGCAAAAGGATGTGATATTTTTATTACTGAGCTCACGATGCGGGCGTGGATTCATGCTGAGGAGAATAAGAGACGAACGCTACAGAGGTCTGATATAGCAAGTGCGTTACAGAAATCGGACATGTTTGATTTCTTGATTGATATTGTTCCAAGAGAAGAAGCCATGGCATCATCTTCTTCGTTACCGTCGCGTAGAAACCAGAAACAGGCACAGTATGTGCAATATGAAGACGCCGAATACCAAGCTCAGGTTCAGGCTCAGGCGGCCGCAGCAGCGGCAGCTGAAGAAGGCCAACAGCAGGAAGAAAGTGAAGTGGGATATAATGAGAATGACGGGCGTTATGAAAACCAATCACCACAACGGCCTGGGCAACAACACCAACCACAACCAGGCCAACAGGCTGGTCAGCAAATGTTCAGTGATCTAGATAATATTTATCAAGAGTACCGTCAATACTAACATGTACCACTAGGGTTCATGCAAGCAATTCCAGGTGTTATTTAATTGGTTTTTAAATATTTTTTTGTGTGTTCTTTTTATTATGATTATTTTATGTTAATATATATATTGGTTTACTGTTTTATTTTCGCTTTACTCCATCCAGCAATAATGAGATAATGATATTCTTTGATATTCGTATACGTTCGTTTATTTAGTTAGAAATAGTTGGATATAAAGCTTACTGCTGTTCATTCTGAGCAAAGAAGAAATTGACAGCAACAGGCACAAGGCCATACTTGGCCGCATAAGCCCGAATTCCAGAGCCCGGAACGCCAGTACCAAAACAGAAACGAGGACCTTCATATTTAGGCTCCCCTTTAGTTTCCTTAAACAAAATATACACATATCTATGCAATCCAGTCTTGGGTGGTGGACCAGGGCCTTCATAAGATAAGAGTTCATGACCATTACTGAAATCAATTGCAGCCGCAAAGTCTTCAGGTTTGCCGCTCAGCGTCAAGCCTGACACAATATGGTGAGCATACTCGCTGAAATCCTTGTTAGTGCGACTGGGTGCATCTGGGTCAGTTAAGACCAAGGTATAAGTAGCTTCACCTGAAATCTGAGCAGTCTCAGATCCATCTGGGCTGAAAGTGACATGAATCTCAGGCACAGACTGAGTTTCAGAGACCTTCAAGGTATTACCCATAGTAACATCACGGCCTGAACCATAAGAAACGGTAATCAACCTAAAAAATACAAAGAGGTGTTAATATAATTTAATTGGATGCTCAATTCAACCCAGGCTCGAAGAGTGGCAAGGTTAAGGCATACCCAGAAGGCGTAAATGAGTCCAAGACTATATGAGATATTAATATTAGTACTCCAGCAAAAGCAGATATAAAAACAAAACTAGGAAAATTGCAATTGTGTTTGACACTTACCGTCAGGGAATACTTCATCCTTCTCCAAAGAAGAGGTGAGTCTGGAGTTAATTGTAATCAAAGGCATTGTAGTAATATGGAAGGCGGAATGGGGGTTATTGGAGAAAGAGAAAGAAAGAAAGAAAGAGCAGGAGATGGGCCAAGGTTCTAATTAATCACCTTTTAGTACCAGTTCAACAAGATTGCGGTACACAGAGGGTATGGGCACAAATCACATGACGATACGTCATCAACACCAAAACATCAGAAACAAAGTTAACTAGACAGTCAGGGCAGAGTTCAGATATCAATCAAAAAAGATTCAAATGGTATTAAAATGTAAAAAAATAATAGTAAATTATGTTGGCAATTAAATTAAAATGACTACTCAGTGGTCCCCACACTTTCCATATATCTTGTCATGACCAGATGAGTCTTATTCAGCTCATTGACCAGGGAAACCGTTTCCTTCATCTTGGCTTCTGTTATTCTATCATTTGCAGCTAGCTTTTCCTTAAACACTTCAACCAGCAGGGCTATTTGCTGAACATGGAGCTCATGTTCCTTTTCCATCTGCGCTCTAACGTCCTCCATTTGTTCGCGTTCCTTGCGCTGGGTATCAATAATTCCATGCAGCTGGTTGATTCGAGCTTTATCGCTATCCTGATCCTCAGCTATCTGCACCAAGTATTGGCGAATCTGGGTAAATTTCTCTTCGTATGCCATTTTGACCGCTTTCGACCCATCTATAGCCGCTTTATATGCTGTATCCGCTCTCTCTTTATCTTCCTTGACGCGTTTAATCATGGCTTCGTACTCATGCTTGGATTCAATGTATTCCTGTTGGTGGTTTTCCAATTCATTAACTCGGCGTGCTCTGATCTCAATGTCCTTTTCTAGTTCTTTGACTCGTCGTTCTTTCCGGCTGATGATTGAATTTAGAGTTTCGTTTTGGTGCCGTAGTCCTTCTAGCTGAGACTCTGTATTTTCACATCGTTTTCTGATAGCCTCTCGGCCTTGTTTTTCTTCTGTTGCACGGGCATTCTGTTCGTTAAGATCCCGCCTTAACGAATCAATGGTTCCTTGCAAATGCTCAATGACATGAGATGTAGTTGCCCAATTGCTTCGGGATGGATGTGTGTCGTAGGTCATTTTTGTGTGTAAGTATTGCGTAGTGGAAGTAGAGGTGTAGGTGGATGCTGACATTATACTAGAAGATGCGTTCGAGACTGGAGAGCTGGTTGTTGAGGAAGCATTCGAGGCAGATGTAATTCCATTTAAAGCAGCCTGGGCGGCGGCTACTGCTTGGGATGACGCTACCGTGTCAGGTATCATGGGAGAAGATTTTGGCGACATGGTTATCCTTGGCGATGACGGTGTTGATATTGTTGAAGAGCTGGACAAGGGCCGGCCAGTGGGACCAAACCGTGGCAGTTCCTGGGCTAGTTGTTCTAACTGTTTCAAAGACATAGATTTGCGTGCTAAATGAAAAAAAAGGGACTTGTCCAAATCTTGCGCAAGCACGAAGCTCAAGAGACGCAAGAATTGTAGGACTTAATGTTAGTAAGGGACTTAATAAAACATAACACTCAATCGTGGATGGGTAGTAGCAATTGAGTTTGGTCTGGCCGTATGATTGAATACTAAGAATTCATGTTACACCAAGACCTGATCAAACTGCGTCAGGAAGGAAAAGCCTTTACCCATTTCAAACACAAGTGGTAGAAAATCAAAGAAATTTAACAATACCTATTTCATCGCGAAGCATGTTGATACGCTCTTCAGCGGCGCGTCCATGTAGACCAGTGCTTTTTTTGCGTTGGAGAACCAATGGACTTTTTGGACTTTTGTTTGGACTTTTGCTGGATTTTTTGTTTGGGCTCTTGGGGCCTACGACACTCCTAGGAGAGTCTTGTATTGAACTTGCTTTGGATAATGTGACACTGCTTTCATCGGAAGTACAGCTTTGGCAAGAATCGTTGGATTTTAGGGAGTTCAACGTTTCCTCTTCTTGTTCGATAATAGTAGGGCTGTCCGACGCATGAAGAACGTGAGAAGACACCATAATGCTTATTACTGAATTCCCGTTGGCGAACACTACGAGCTAGAATTCGTCGTACGGAGAAGTGAGGGTTTGTGATGAAATGGAGTTTGAGGTACACTGAAAGAACGAAGGAAGAGTGAGAGAAGGAGAAGAAGATGTGAGCAAGAACAATAGGAAAAAAAATAAAGAGAGAAAATGGAAAAAGAAAAAGAAAAAAGAAATCACGGTGAAGAGTTACAGATGAATATCCAGCAGTAAACAGTCAGGTAACTGCTCAAAAGTATCCTAGAAGTAGATGCTTTCTTCAAAATAAGTTAAACAGATCAAAGGGATTTATAGGCAAGTACCAGGTTAATACAAAGAATCGTTTGAAGGTTCAAAGTGTCCAGAGAGGCTTTGGGGGTTGAACAAAATTGTGTGCGAAATTGGAAATTTACAGGTAACCAAAAAAGAAGGCACCGACAGACAGGTGGGTATGAACTTGTAGTAGGCGCCTATAAGACTGGGTGATCAAAATGAAGGTGAGGAATGTATATGGCTTTGTAGGGTACAAGTTGAAGTTGATGAAGAAGATGGAATAAAGTTGCTGTTTATTTTATTTCAAGGCTGATGAAACTTCTAAAGGAACAAAATTTTGTTATTTTTATTATTTTTATTTTTATTATTTTTATTTTCACGACTGCTAAATCTTAAAAGGTTTCGTTTTACTTGGTAGAAAATGCCCCCAAAATAGTGGAGAATGCCACATTTCATTCTTTGAGACTCTTCTGATCCGCTCAGTGAAGTTTCTCTTTGAAGGTTTTCCATGAAAAATAAAATAAAAATAAAAAGATAAAACTCGTCCAAATCTTGAAAATATTTAAAAATTTCAAAAATTATGGGTCCTGAATTTACGGAAAAAGGAAATCAAGTCATGTGCACGCCACACAGACCTTGCGATGCCTCAGTCAGTGTTGTTGGAAGGTTTAATTAATCTCATATCTTCTTTATGGTTGATGCCATAACACCAGTTGGAGGCTCGCTTTGATGGCGAACCATATCGAGATGTGATCTCACAGATGTATTCAAGATATTCACAATGCATTTCAAGATATCCAACTTATTCAATTCTCAATTAACCATCAAACTCTATGTAAAAAAATACATCGACCGCTCGGACCCTAACGAAATCAAGACTTTTGAGATTTTGATCAATGTGTCAAAATAGGGGTCAATGAGATCCAAGTTTTTGATATTTATTGCTAGTGGTCTTGGTGGATAACATTGTAGAGCATTGAAAATATAATTATAATTGGCGATCATATAACTCCAATGCCATCCAGAATCATCTTCAACTCTTCTCAGAGCCAAAGGGAATATTCCAATTTAGTTTCGCTTCAAATGGATGACTCTACTTCAGCCGCCCTGACTTTGCTCAATCTCAATGCATTTAAACCCTGCCTGTCCCTGCCGTCTGCTGGCTCCGTTAGAACAAAAATTCAGTTACAACCCAGCCTTTGGTTAAGCCAGTCCAGATAAAAACTCATGGCATTGTGTAATAGACTTGAAATGAAGTGAAATCAAATCTACTAAATGTCTCAAATTAATTGAGCTTAGTACTTTTTAGATTATTTTATTTTTGATTTTACGGTAGTAGGTGGGCTTGTGTTCTCCATTTTCAAACCCGATCAGTTCCATCCAAACTCCAGCGGAATTTGTGATCTTAATGAAACATCGATATTTGATAGTATCAAGTTATCAAGTCAAAAAAAGTTATATGATTTACTTGCACAAACTGATAGTATGCATTAACATTTTTCATTGAACATCAAAGCACACTAAGTTACATTTAGTAAATTTGTATTATTATTATTATTATTATTTTAATTTAGCCATTTTTCAAATTAAGGAGTATCCTTGATGCCTATCGCCATGCCCACTTCTTTGAGTTCTTTAGGAATTCGCTAAATAATCACTTGTAGTATTTCTATATAATACAAGTTTAGAACTGTATCGCTTAGAAACGGTTCATGTGCAATGCTCCTTTTGTTCACGGTTATTCATGCCTCCTAACACTCAATCAATTGCAATTGATTATGCTGAATTCACAGCAAAGGTGCGTAATTAAGGTGGAATACTCGAGACTCGTCCTCTTTCGATTTGATTCCTCGCATCTTTCATTTTTATATCTCTCTTTGCAGGTCTTAGACGGCTGTTTACTTTTTGTTCTGTGCTTCTGGAAATTGCCAGTCACTACTATTGCAACCGTACCTTTGAATACTTCGACATGCCAACAAGAGTACACGGAAATATCAGGTATGAAATCAAATTGTTCTTAAAAAAAATTTCTCATCAAATAGAATATGGATTTATTATTATTGTTTCTTTTTTGGATAAAATTTCCCTATTAACCACCCATACCCATTTGCTTCATCATATTTTTCATCATAGGATTGTTCATCATGTTTTGCATCATTGGACTGTTCATCATTTCACCCAGACCAGCTCCATCACCCCCTAGGAGGCTACTCATATCAGGCATGCCACCTTGACCTCCCATCATCTGCTGCATTTGACGTTGCATTTGTGCCATTGGGGGGTTTCCTCGTGCTCCTGCTCCTCCAGCGGCCATATTTTTCATTTGGCTCATCATGCCGCCTTTACCGCCCATTCTCTTGGCCATCTTGGCCATCATTTGTTGCTGAAGCAAAACTTCCTCGACCTCGCGAACACTTGTGCCACTTCCCCGTGCCACTCGCATTATTCGTGTAGGTTGTTCCTTGAAAGATGAACCATCGCTATCTAACTCCTTCTCGGTCATGGAATCCATAATGTAAATCATACCCTTCACTCTCTTTGATGTATCCTCTTCAGACAATTGTGAGGCCATGGCACCAAGTCCAGCCATGCTTGCGACTTTACTCAAGGGACCCATCTTCATAACATTGCCCATTTGGTCTCGTAAATCTCTTAATGTAAACACACCTTGCTCAATATGCTTCATAGTTTCCTTCTGGTCCAAGTTTAATGTTTGAACGTGTTCCATTAATCCCTGGAGATCACCAATTCCAAGCAGCTTGGAAATAAATTGTTTCGGTGAAAAGCTTTCTAAATCATGAATATGTTCTCCTGTACCAATAAACACAATAGGAGTATTGGTGGCGGCTACGGCAGAAATTGCACCACCTCCCTTGGCGTGACCATCCATCTTTGTCAAGATGATGGCTCCAAAATTCGAAGAAGCCTTAAAAGCTTTACTTTGTAGTTCAGCTGCTTGACCTATAGTAGCATCGAGTACCATAATGGTTTGGTTAGGTTGAACAGCCTCTCCGATCTGAACCATCTCAGCAAAAAGTTCCTGCTCCTGTTGATGGCGACCTGACGTATCCACAATGATGATATCAAATTTTTCCTTTTTAAACTTGTCTACACCTTCTCGTGCAACCTTCACTGGATCGGTTTCGGTGTATGATCCGTAGAAAGGAATCTTAGCCTTAGTGGCATTCTGCTTTAGTTGATCAAAAGCACCAGCTCGAAAAGTATCAGCACACACCATGCCGACCTTGAATCCTCGTCGTTGATAGTAAACTGCGAGCTTTGTACAAGATGTAGTCTTACCAGAACCTTGCAGACCAACAAACATAATCACATTAGATCGTCCCTTCTTCGGTCGGTAGGGCTCAGCTTGACCATCTACCAAGTTACATAACTCATCAAAAAGAGTTTTTTGAATCAGTCGTTTCTTATTGGCTCCTGTTGGTTGACTTTTCAAGTCCACCTTCTTCTTCACATCGCTTCGCAGCTTGCTCACTAGTTTCACGTTGACATCTGATTCCAACAGAGCTGTGCAAACTTCCTTCAACAGTGCATCCAAAGCTTGCTCATCTACCACATTTGATTTGCCCAAATCTTGGACGGCAGCGTTGATCTTTCGTCCTAAATCGGCGAGAACCATCTTTTTATTACTTTCGAAATTCTTACAGAGCGCGCTTGTCGATTTTAATGCCTTGCTCTTATGAGAAATGAACTGTGTAGTACCTATTAATTCATATTGGAAAATTTGGGGTCATTTCTCTCGATCGGTTGTGAATACCCCAACCCTCAATTAAACTCGCTTTAAAGTTGTAGGAAAAACTAGGGAGCACCCTTTTCCCTCCAGTGGCCACAAACCTTTCTATACAGTTTTCCTCACGATAAACAAAGCACCGTCGTGCTTTTCAAAGTTGTGGTGATGACAAGCGAACCTTCTTATGGTGAGCTGGCGTATCTTTGCATTTACAACCCATTGCTCGACCCTAAGGAGCTAAATCTCTATAATCAGATTGTTTTTTACTATGGCGGTGCCAATCAAGATATTGAACCCACACCGGTTCAAGAGCAACTCAAACACATTGGATTAGCTCAAGGTGTAGTCGAATTCACAAAGTATGTAAATCTGGTGGATATTTTTATTTAATCTAATATTTTCTTAGAGCATTTACTCAGGGAGCTCCGGTTTCTGGAATGGAAACAGTTCGATCTCGTATTGTTGTCAAAAAGCTTGAAGAGCCAAGTTGGTGGGTTGTAGCGGTAAGTGAATTGAGGCAATGACTATGTCCTTTTTACTGACTATTATTAGTGTGTTGCATTTCCTAAATGGCAGAACAAAAATACCAAAGACACACAGTATTTTTCAAAAGATATATCGTCCCCCGAAATCCTAATATCAAATTTGGTGAATGCCTATCGTCGTTGGAGACTTCACAATGGAACATTTCAGAAATATTACGAGCAACATGATCGCGAGGCTCTCATTGAGTTTGTCTCTCCTTGGTGGAATTCATGGGCTCAATATTGGACAGTTCATATTCACGGTGATGGATTTTGCGATTTATACAGCGATATTCGAACTGCAAAAGGATCAATGAAAGATGAAACCATAGAAGCTATCAAAGCAGCAATTCTTGCCAAAGACGAAGACAAAGGTTTATTAGATATAATTATTTCGCGGCAAGATGACAACGTCGAAAACTGCGGTTGTATATGGACAGGTAACGGTTTACTACACTATGAAAGCATTTCAGATGTTGTGCGGTGGATAATTGAATGTGAGAGATGTGAAGACGAAACTGCATATGTGGAACCAAGTGGATTCATTTACCATTTGGACAAGAGTTTAAGGAAGAAATCAGAAACTGACCAATCCATGTTTGAAAACTTTGCAACCAACTCAGCAGCTAAAGTAAGCACTGTTGTAAAGGAATCCATGTCCCATTTAGCTGGACTTGTGCATCTGTCTACTTTTGGGTATTTTGGTGCATCAAGAACAAGTGAGCTAGCGGATGATGCAAATGGTAATGATGGGCCTTCAGATGATCTGACAGAGTCTCGATTTTTAGTTGGGCTTGAAGGTGGATTAGAAGAAGAGGAGGTCGATAAGCCATTGGAACCCATATCTACTGATACCGATTTATATACCGAAATGCTGTCTACAGATGACAGAGAGGGCCCGAAGACGAATTTCAGCTATAAAAAGCTGTTCTTGAGACTTTCTGAGAGTCCTGAACCATCCGAGTCTCAATCTACTCCAGAGCAGGAACCTGAGACCGGCTTTTTTTCTGAGCAATACAGCGTCATTATATACAGACGAAGACCATTTATATTCACTTTATTTTACAAACCTAAATCAGCAGCGTTATCCAATAAGGCTTATTACCAATCACTCCACTTACGACTTGCATCTCTAACCGAACCTATCTATACAGACTTAACCAGTGAAGACCGGGAGTCATCTTCAGGCAGTGCGTCTCGTGCATCTGACGCCGCCAAGTCCAAAACGACTAGGTCCCGTAGCTCTTCCACCGGCCCCAAATCTGGCAAAGCACCTAAACCCCACGATTTCTACTACCATGTTTATGATCCCAACAAGCACAGTGTGAACTCTTCATTACCTGATATCCCATCCCTTGAATACATTTTGGAACTAGAGCACGAAGCAACGGATGACGGCACTATTGCTCAAAAAGCCAATTTTGATCGGTCCGAATTAATTCATGTTCATCAAAGCATGTCACATATTTCAATATCCTGTGGCCACAAAGGTGATAGAGAGAAGTTTATCCGAACTGCGCGAGGGTGGTGGATATACTGGTCCAAACTTCCTGATTCCAGAGAAGTAGTGTTTGCTCGACGGTGGAATAGACCAGGCAAGCCGCCAATGGGAATTGCGACTTCTGGGCTATTAGAAGTATTGGGTAAAGATGCGAAGGCATGGCTGGACGATTATAAATATTTTGGCAAAGTATAGAAAATTAAATTATGCTGTTCATGTTGACATTTTTTAATTCATTTGGCAAATTCAAGCGGCATGTGTTACCTCTTATTGAAGCGATGATCCTTTAACACGATACGAGAATTAATATGCCTAATGCTACCATCACACAGTTCACACTGTAAATGTTGGAATGCTTATCTTGAAATCATTAATACTCTTCTATGCAAATCTTTCTTCTGTGTGACTTCCAACCTTTTTGTTAAATCTCGAAAATCTCGACAGTCATGAGGAACTTCCTCTTAGTTTAGCTCTATATATGTCTATAATAGCAGAAAACCTAAATATTTCTTGGAATATTTCATCATGCTTTAGAACATTTAACATTTGGAAGTTATCCCGCTGGATCCTGCGGATCCTACGTTTTATACCATTGAAGAGAAATAAATGACTTATGAAATCAGCAAGAATGACGTTATAGACATAATTTTTTTTTTTTCGTAATGTCGAAGTATTAAATAGCTCTTTAAATGAAATATACTTGACAAAACATTTCGAAATGCCCATTTTCACATTCACATACTAAGTGATTGCTCACTTCGAGATAATGTGCGGCTGGGTGTAACCAAGACAACCAAACTCCCAATATTACGTAACACTTAAATAGTAAAAATTTTTTTCTCTCTGCTTCGTATAATTGATTTTTTCAATCAAGGTGAAAATCTGAAGTAAATCTTTTCTTCATTAACCTTCAAAACTTCAAAAGACGGCTAATTCGTCAACTACCATTACTTTTAATCGAATACTAGACATATAGTTTGAAAGTACGGAAATGGCACAGAAAAAATCTTCAGTTAAGGCATCTAAGCCTACTACTAAGAGTAATGCGAAAGCTACTGAAGCATCGTCATCACCAGCAAAGACTGAGTTAGCACCGATACCAGTTGCTGAAGCACCAGCAAGTAAAGAACAAGAAAAACCAACCGAAGATCCAAATCAAGATGAAACAAATACACATGAGAAAGTTCAACAAGCTATTGGAACTAGAAAGGGTGGTAAAATCTGGAAAGAGACAAAGAAACCCCTTCGAATGAAGTCAGTTGGAGTACGTCAAAAGTCATGGGATAAGAAGATGCAAGAGCGACTAGCACTTCAAGGGTTTAAGGAAAAAGCAAAGGAGTTGAAAGAAGAGAAGGATCAGGAAAAGAAGGTGAGTGACGACAATTGGCAATCATGACGATACTCATGTGTGCAATTCATGTGCGCAATACATGTGATGATGGCTTTATTATTATTTTTTAGTCCTTGTTATCTTATTGTTGTTACTAACGTTCACGTTTTTTTCTTTTGATTAATAGCGAGTTATTGAAGCAAGAAAGGCACACCTTGCTGCTAAAGAGGAGAAAGAACGATATGAGTTACTTGCAAAGAAGATGCATGCAAAGGTAAGAGATATACAAAAGCAGAATGAAGAGAAAATGATTGATATGATCTTTATCTTATATGGGTTAAAGGAACTTGCTAACAAGATTTTGTTGAACAGAAAGTGGAGAGACTCCGGAGAAGAGAAAAGAGAAACAAACTTCTTAAGGAACGCTAAAGCAAAGAAGGTAATAAATGATGAAGCTGAAGATTGGCTTGTTAAGTTTGTTTTTGTATGTGTGCATAATCTTATTTATCTTGAAAGAATAAAAGACCGGCAATTGCCCAAAATTCGCAAAATGATGCTGAAAAACTGATTGATTGTTAGTGTTTGTGATACAGAGTTAGATTATAGTTTTTGCGAGCATATCTGTGCAAGTAGCAGGTGTATGAGATGATTTTCAAAGAAACCGGACATGCTTCATAGCATTATAAAGGTGTAGATATGGTTGGTTTCCACACGTGGATAAGCATTGAATTGAATTGAATTGGCTATACAATGCGAATTATATTTTATATTGCTTGGATTATCATTGAATAATTATCAGATATTATTAGTATTATTATTATTGAATATGCAACTCAGCACAATCGAGTTAAGGTAAATTTAAACGATGAGCATTTTGATATATTGAAGCTGTCAAAAAGAGCAAGAAAAGGAATTGGAATTACAAAAAGTAGCAAGATATGGTTGAAACCCAAGCAATACCAAATAATCAAATTCATATATTATATCAAACAAATTTATGACCTTATATTTTACCAAATAGCAAAAGCGAAATCAGCAACTTTACTCTGGATCGAGGTTAAGGCGCTCTCTGAATGTCTTAACTTTTGTGAGCCTCATAACTTACACTAGTACAAATTCATTAACCATAGACTTACCATGCACAAGCAACATAAATATTATTATATTCGCTAGAAGCTTTTAGCTTCTTTAGCGAATAACCAACGACCAGGTGCGGGAAGATGGTGGGTGTGGGAGGGTCATGCTATGCTATGCCATGTTATGAACGAGGATAGAAACGATTACCATAAAATAGAAAACTTTTACCCATTTCCAAAGTTGTGGATTGTTTCTGATTATAATGAAAACTGGAGTTAAAGTCACAAAAAAAGGTAAAAGATAAAGGACTACAGAATGTATACTGTATAGGTATAAATAATAAAGGTCATTTGATTGTTGTTCTCACCATTCAGATGATGCTGTTTGATTCTGCTGATAATAAAAAACTGAGACCAATTGATGAGTTTATTTCTAAAATTAAAAACTAAAAATACGAAAATAAAAATAATAAACTGAGCTCTAAAACTCAATCAATAAGGTTCTCTGGCGTTTTATTCTTGTCCGTGAAAATGAAAAAAACGTAAGTTTAATAAAAACTTGATAAAAATATTGATTTATACACTGACAACTTGTATATCTCTATTAAGGCAAAGCCGCACACTGTGTGACCCAAAATGACGTCAATATATTAATATAAATTTATTTGTATGCTTCAGGTGCACTGTGAAAAAAGTTTAAAATGTTTTTTAAATTAAAAAAATTAAAACTTCAACATAAAAAACATACGCAAATGACTGGAAACAATAATAAGAGGCAAATTTATAGGAAAAAACGTGCAAAGAAGTAGAAATTAATCCAGCCACCACTAGGATCACCTAGTTTAGTTTAGGTTACTTTTGCTGTTGGCAATAATAAAATCATTCGTGAACAGAGTGAACAATAATGAAAGTAATGGTATCCAATGCACAAAATTTATCCAGGTCTAGTTTATAATAGCATAAATCATAAATACATCGAAGCTATTGCACGTTGACATGTGCACAGAAGGAGGAGAAAGTGAAGGAGGTGAAGGATATTCAATAATATTCTATAATTCATGAGCTATAATGTACACTCCCGTCATTCATAACACTATAAGGCCATATTTAGCATAGCCTTATATTCAAAATAACTGAAATTAAAGCCATGACAAATAAGAAATTACTAGCAAAGGGTCAGAACCTTCAGATCATCTGAAACATACAGTGGTAATCATAATGGTACTTGATCAAAAGTTGGGTAATTAAAAAAATCGTCAATGCTATCAGAACATTTGCGTTCTTAAACCTTACGCTCGTGATATATTGAATACAAAGAACACCCTAGTCATTATACGATAATCGTTTACTCTTGTATATACTTGTATTTTTATATACTGTTTCTGACAAAGCCTGCTGAAAGCATGACCGTATGTGTTTTAATTATACTGAAAAATAGATTACCGATAGATACCTAAAACTTCATTTTTACAATATCGCAAGTCAGCGTTTAAACTTAGAAAAAAGGTTCCAAGAATAAAATTAAAAGCCTCCCGTGAGTCGTTTGGTTTTTTCCTTAAGAAGGCGCCAGTCTAAACAGGTCAGAATAGGTCAGAAAAGGTCAAGCCCAAGTAATAACGTGAAGTCATGAACCTGATATTGGAAGGCGGATCCATATTATAAAGTTAGGAATAGCTGCGATGATGTATAGTATATAAATATAGAATAATACTATTTTATTTCGACTTATTATTGTACATACAGTATTTAAAAGAGGCCAAATCCTTTTTCGTGGAACAAATAATAATAATTATAGTAAAATTATTATAACCATATTTGATGTTATTTTTTTAATTAATTTTTTTATTCTCATTATTTATCTCTTCATTTATTCAAATCCGCTTTCTATTTCTTTCACCCCAAAAACCCCCCTTTTACTTTCTATTTTTCAAATCTTTTGCAAAACTTTTGTGAAAGAGGTTTATTACGGTCAAGAGAGAGATATTTTGAACAATATCGGTTATCATATTTTTATTTTTTTGGTTGTTAACTCCCAAATACCTAAAACAAAACCTTTATATGTAAATTTTTTTTTAATTTTTCTCAACCATGACGTCCAAAGTTATTCAACCAACCTGCCAAAACTTTCACGCCATGTATACTTATAAGGCTTCGACAGCCACTGAAACATTAGCATCAACACTACCACCTACATCTTCATTCGCCGTCAACATTCCTGACTATGCATACCTTCAACTTGAACTGTAAGTAACCTGCTTTCTTCAATCTTTGAATCTCTCTAACCTATTTCATCCTTCTAGCATAACGAGCCAACCGCAAGATGAAATCGAAATGGATTTAATATGCTGGAAGATACTGCTCACTAAAGGCATGTCTCAGTTCATGGGTACCATGGGTGAGAGCATTCCAACCGACATTATCCATATTTCAAATCCTGAACACGAATCTACCAATTCCAAATGCTCTAAATCCGAGTCATCATCAAGTTCTAGACGCCGCCACAGTTACAATCATCCCAAACCTGAATCAGATAGCTTTCTCTCGAGTGGCAAAACTTCCCATAACAAACAAAATTCTCATCATAGTCGAAGCAGTAGCCTAAGCGCCGTTGATTTTCAATCAACACAACTAGAGAAGGAAAAAGTCATTAAACCTCATGTTTGGATCAGAGTTCCGGAATCTGATTTAACAACTGTATGGACAGCTTTATCAGGCTTTAGCACATCTTTAGATACTGGAAACTATGGAGTAATTGATGTTGGAATCAGAGTTGTTAGGGCTTCTAGGTACTTGATGTCTATTACAGGGCCACTTAGAAGTAAATGGTAGAGTTAACTGAGTTGATTAAGTTGATTGATTCATTCTGACATATCCGCCCTACAACTAATCCTTTCCAATCAGTCATTATCTAGGAAAGAAGTTACATTTGGCTCTTTTTATTTCTTCTTCCTTTCTATTTACTGCTGTTGGTTTATTTTTGGATCAATCTCATTATAAACCTTTGATATTCGTTTTAATTTTTATTTTTTGTTTCAGTGTTTTCCTGTTTTTGTGTTTGCATTATTTACGTTTTCACGAGTTTTGATATCATGGCTCTTGTCCTTTTTAGTTTTGTTCTGTTCTTGTAGTTTAGTTTATTATTAGTATATTTGATCAAGAGATCAAAATTCTTACAATCCACATTTATACCATTCCACGTCTTAATGATTCCACTGGAGACTCTTCACTGAGCAAGTTTCGAGTAGCTGTATGCACAAAATCACCGCGACCACCATATTTGCTGCTTCTTTTGCGTTCAGCTTCATCCCGTAGCCGTTTTTCTTCTTCTAAATTGTTGGACCTTTCTAGGCGAGAATCCCTTGTTTTGTTAAGCTGTTTGGCGTTGTTCATCATTTCTTCGAGCTTGCGTTTACGTTCTTGCTCTTTTGAAATTTCAGATTCCTTTGAAGTGTTTGTGTTAGAGCTTCGGCTATCATGCTTGCTATAATATTGACTGTCACGTCTACTGTCATGCCGACTATCACGTCTACTGTCGTGCCGACTATCACGTCTACTGTCGTGCCGGCTATCACGTCTACTATCACGCCTACTATCAGATCGACTATCGCGGCTTGACCGATAACTGGGAGACCCATCTCTGAATGAATGCGGACTAGATTCACGAGAATATGAACTTGATCGTCGTTTGCTTGACCTGTGATCACTTGATTCACGCGGTGGCGACTTTCTCGCGCTGTAGTATTCATCATCGCTATAATCATTCCGTGATCGTCTACTATGCGTTCTATGTGAAGATGAGACTTGACGTTGACTGCTTCGTGTTGGAGAATCATGGCGCCGACTTCTTCGTTCTGGGGAGTCCCGACGTCCACTGCTGCGAGAGTCATCATAGTGGCGGCTCTTTCTATCACTGGTATTGTGCCGTGACGAAGAGGATTTGCTCATAGCCTGCCTACCTTGTATAAGGGCAGCCTCCATCTGCTTTTTCTTAATGGCCATCATGGGGTCTTCTCGAATTTTTGCTCCTAGATCTCTAGTAACCATAGGCGTACTAACTGATTTATCACTATCTAGGCCAGCAGAAAACCGACTTGAAACTTCGTCTTTCTTTAGTTCTTGATTCTCTTCATCGTTGAACATTGTATCGATCCGATTTTTACCTAGCAAATAAGCCTCAGCTTCGTCTGTAGCTCCTAGTGACCCGCTCGACACGCCTGAATACATCCACTCCATTCGCGGTACTCGCTTCTTCCCCGTAGCCGCTTCCTGCATTGCCATCAACTCATTTCGCTCTCGTTCTCGCTGGATTTCCTTTTGTCGCTCAGCAATTTTCTTACGCTCTGCTAGCGCATCTTGCTCTCGTTTCCAGACGGCTTCCTGATTGCGCTTTAAACCTGGATGCCAGGATTTTTTTAAATTTAAGTCTCCAGATCCCATTTTGTTGTAGATATACTTTCTGAGTGAGTTCCAATCTGTTGGCCCAAAAGATTTGAGAAAACCCTTAAATTCTTGTGAAGATTAGGAAAAAAAAAAAAGTAATATTCGGATTATCATATTCACCCTAACCTTCACATGTCTTGCCACCTGGGTTAGGAGGCGGATGCCAACCCAAACCCAAGCCTTATGCAGTTTAAATGGCCAATGACAAATTGAGGTCTCCTGTAGCTATCAGATCAATTTGTCTCAATTTGGATTTTTCAATCTAAACTAATTTCCTAATTTGAATTCAACCAATACATTTATTAAACTGGTCAAAAGAAGATGCCAGGTATAAAAAGATTTTTTGCAAGATTCTCTTCTTTCGAACCCTTCTTTTCTTCTAATTTTTTTTTGCAATATAATTTTTCTTTAGAACTGCTTATTTGGTTCTTAAATTGAGCTGTTGTCGTTGTTTGACTTTCATTTAAGGCTTCTATGATCCATAAGCCCTTAATATTCGCTTCTTTCATATCAACAACAACCAAACCAGCTACCAAAGCAAAACTTGTCAATAATCAGACTTGAACTTTTGCACTTAATTCTAGTACTTTGTAAGTATACAAATTCAATTTCCTCAACTTTCTAATGAGAGGCAGACACCGGAAATCAAGATTATCACACCTGGAGATGCGAGATTACCCGGATGTTTACGCATCTATTATTATCTTACTGTGAAAGTCATGACATAATCCAAATTTCCACGTAGCTTCCTGCTTCTTGCCTTCCCACTTCCTTTTCCTTCCAATCTTTACTGCCATCTCGACACTTTACTTCCCTCCATCTTCTTTCATTTTCAAGTTTGATAGCTATTAACACGGAATTCTCTTTTTTATTATAGCTCCTCAGCTTGATAGTGCTTGCAACCGATCAATTGTGTCTGGTATCAGCAAGCCCTCTTGATTAACTATACTTCTCCTTGAGCGTTATCGTTAATCCTGTTTTACAGACTCAGATTCACCCAATTCCTCTAAATAACCGTATAGATCTGAATCACTAAATTTCCACGAAAACTACTGTTTCATTGGTGCATCATGCTTTGGAATACTATTCCTGCTGGCCGTCGCGCCACTGGATTGAGCAAAAGCCTCATAATAACGCTTGCACTCTCTCTATGTTTTGCGCTACAAGCAACTGCTTTTGAACCAAAGATTAAAACAACTTCTTTTAATGCTGCTCCAAAAGGCTTACATTACTTTGAGGATAGCCCTGTAAGTTAGATCTAACAATCCTTTTACTTTTTTTTTCAACTAACATGTGAATTTCAAGGTAATCCTCTATTTAGATAATAGTGAAAGCCCTAAACTGTTTCGTTCAGCAGATGATGGCGACTCCTGGAATGAAGTCACTGTGGGATCTTCAAAAACCACACTCACTCGCATTATGCCTCATCCTTTTGACTTTCAACGTGCTTATGCATTGACCAATGGCAGTACTCACTATGCAACCACTGACCGTGGTAAGACATGGCATGCTATCGAACTTCCTCTGAATACTGTACCCACTGGCAATCCTTTTGTATTTCATGCTTCAAATCCTGACTATGTTTTGTATGCTGGTATTGAATGTACTGGTACCGAATTTTTACAATTGAAGTGTGTCCCTCAATACTATTATACAACTGATAACTTCAAGAATAAGCGTGAAAAACTGATCTCCGCCCATCAGTGCATATTTACTCACGGCAGTAAAGAGTTTACTGAAGGAGACGAGCGTGCTATTATCTGCTCAGTCAATTCGGTAAATGATGAAAAGAACAATGAGATCGCTAACCGCCGTCTAGCGATTTCATCTAATTGGTTTAAGGAGAAAGAGTTTCTCAGTCTCGACCAAAATCTTATTGGTGGCGTAACAGGCCTTGGAGTTTCAAGCAAATTCATTGTTGCATCTACCAAGGTTAAGGACTCTGATAATATTTCCTTACTTATTTCTTTGGATGGACAGATTTGGGATGAGGCAATTTTCCCTAGGGAACGAAGTGACTTTAAAGAGGTCGAAGTTACCATTCTCGAGTCTAGTTCGACATCTCTTCATATTGATGTCTTGAAAGATGGCTCATCTATAGCTGGTGATCTTTATGTGTCCAATTCTAACGGTACTTACTTTTCCAAATCTCTTTCTCACACCAATCGCAATTCTGCTGGATATGTTGATATTGAAAAAGTTGAAAACATTGAAGGCATTTTGATTGCCAATGTCATTGCCAACTGGGACGATGCAAAAAATGGCGGCACCAAACACATCCGAACCAAAATCTCCTACGATGATGGCCGAACCTGGAATTATATCGGTATTACAGACTCAAGTTGTTCTGGTAACGATGAATGCGGCCTCAATCTTCACTCAGTTCTTGATAAGTCAAATGTTGGTCGCATCTTTTCCAGCCCTGCTCCAGGCATTTTGGCTGCTATTGGTAATCCTGGTACACAATTGAAAGATTATGAGGATGGCGATCTCTTTGTTTCTCACGATTCCGGATTAACTTGGAAGAGGTCTCGTCAGGATGCTCACAAGTATGAGTTTGGTGATTCTGGTAATGTGTTTGTTGCTGTATACGATGAAGGCGCCGGTAATTCTATGTACTACTCTGTAAACAGAGGTGACTCTTGGAACAAGGTCGATTTGGGTATGAAAATGCGACCCAAATATCTGTTCACCACTCCTGATTCTACTACCATGAAATTTATCTTGATTGCTAAGGCAAATGATAATAAGGACCAGACTGTGGTGATTTCTGTTGATTTCACTGGTCTTTATGATCGAAAATGTGTTTTGAAAGAAGATGGATCAGGGGACCTTGAAAAGTGGTACGCTCGATGGTCTGATAGAACAAATCCCTCTTGTATGATGGGCCGAAAACAATACTTTTTCCGAAAGAAGCCTAATGCCGAATGCTATATCGGAAATGAGTACAAGGAACAGCTGCCAACAAGTGAACCCTGTCTTTGTACCCAAGTTGATTACGAGTGTGATTACAACTTTGTGATGAACGATGAGGGTAAATGTGTTCCTACAAATGTTTTTAAAGAGGATACTGGAGGTTGTAGTTCTGGCAGCACCAGCTATCAAGGCAAGAGCGGATATCGTCTTATTCCTGGCAACAGTTGTATTAAGAAGAATGGCATTGTTTTGGATGAACTGGTAAAGAAAAATTGTGACGGAACGTTGGCTAACGACGAACCTGCTAAGGACCCTGAAGGTGGAAAGAAGGAGGAAGAGAAAAAGCCTAACCTTCCCAAGCAAATCACAAAAGCTCATACCGAGTTCAAGGGTAAAATCATTGACTACTACTATCTCAAATCTGACGACCCATCTGCTGTCGATGAAACTATTATTTTGCGAACTGACTCTCTTGCCGTTTACGTATCTCATGATCATGGTGGCAAATGGGAGCAGGTACTTAAAGACAAAGAAGTTCTTTCGATTTATGCCAACCCTTACTTTCCTAATCATGTCTATCTGATCACCACTAAGGAAGAGGTTGCTTATTCCCTTGATCGTGCCCAGACTTGGAATGTCTTCCGCACTCCCTCAAAGCGCAACAACAGACGAGTTGCTTATCTTTCCTTCAACAAAAAACATGCCGATTGGCTTATTTGGATTGGAGAAACTGGATGTGAGGATCCTTTCTCTGCTACTTGCCGCACTGCTGCTTTTTACACCACTACATATGGTAACCGTTGGAATGATTTACAGGAGAATGTTCAGAAATGTACTTATGTTAACGATCTTACCTCCACTAAGAGCGATAAGCTCATTTATTGTGAAAAGCTTTACAGTGGTGATGGAGGAGAGTCCAAGATGAAACTTATTTGGAGTACCGATTATTTTAATAATGTCGAAACTGCATTTTCCAATATTCTTGGATTTGCTCTGGAACATGAATTTGTTATCGTTGCTACTATTAATCCTGATGATTCTCTCAAAGCTTATGTTTCTGTTGATGGTACTACCTTCGCTGAGGCCAAGTTCCCTCCCAACTTTAAGATTGTCAAACAGCAGGCCTACACTGTCCTGGAATCTATTACACATGCCATGTTTGTGCATGTAACAACTAATTCCCTACCCGAAACTGCTTATGGTTCTATTCTTAAGTCGAATTCCAATGGAACAAATTATGTTGATTCTGTTGATTATGTCAATCGTAATGCCGAAGGCTACGTTGATTTTGAAAAAATGTCTGGCTTGGAAGGTGTGGCTATCATCAATGTTGTCACCAACCCTGATAAGGCTGTCCAAGGATCTACAAAGGTACTTAAAAGTAAAATAACTCACAATGATGGTGGTGAGTGGTCATATATTATTCCCCCTCAAAAGGACTCCGAAGGAAAGAAATTTGAGTGTCCTGGCTCTTCTCTTAATAGATGTTCTCTCAATTTGCACGGATACACTGAGCGTGCTGATTACAGAGATACTTTTTCTTCTCAGTCTGCTGTTGGAATGATGCTTGCTGTAGGAAACGTCGGCGAATATTTGACTCCCTTGTTTGATGGTAACACTTTTTTCACTAAGGACGGTGGTGCTTCTTGGAAGGAAATCAAGAAGGGATATTACATGTGGGAATATGGTGATCAGGGTTCTATCATTGTTATTGTCAATGGTCATGATAGTACTAATACAATTACCTACTCTCTCGACGAGGGTGATACTTGGCATGATTACCAGTTTAGTGAAGATCTAGTTAAGATTGATGACATTGCGACAGTTCCTTCAGATACCAGCCGAAAGTTCCTTCTGATCGGAAGACCTCGTCTCAGTAAAGGTGAAGCTTCTTTGACTGTCCAAATTGATTTCACAAACATGTTTGAGCGCAAGTGTGTACTTAACGAGAAGGATCCTGAACATGATGACTTTGAACTGTGGTCCCCATCTCATCCCTTCCAAGAAGATAATTGTTTGTTTGGTCATGAAGCCCAGTACTACCGTAAGGTAAAAGGTGGTGATTGTTATATTGGCAGATCCTTGATTCAACCCCATGCTATCATTCGCAACTGTTCTTGTACTCGTCAAGATTTTGAGTGTGATATTAATTATGCTCGTGGAAATGACGGTGCTTGTCATCTTGTCGATGGTTACACTCCTCCTGACCACAGCTTGGTTTGTAAGGAAATGCCTGGATTAATCGAATACTGGGAGCCTACTGGTTATCGTCGTATTCCTCTAAGTACTTGTCAAGGTGGAAGAGAATTTGATAAAGTTGAGTCTGTTCCTTGTCCTGGAAAGGAGGGTGAATACAAGCAAAAGCATCGCGGTCTTCATGGATTTGGTCTGTTCTTTGTCATTGTCCTTCCCATTGGTATGGTTGGTGTTATTGGTTACATTCTTTGGGATCATTATTCCAAGCGTTATGGACAGATTCGACTTGGAGAAGAAAACGATTCACAGCCTATCGTTATTCAATATTTGGTTGTTATGGTGGCTGGTGTTGTTGCTGTTGTGTCAGTTATTCCCTACATGTTTAGTAGTGCTTGGAGATCTATTCAAAACAAGATCAAAACCCGATCTAGAGGTGGAAGCTTTACCACTAGAAGCTCGTTTGCCCGTGGAAGTAACAATTACAGCGTGGTTGCTGCTGAAGATGAGAATGAGTTGCTGACTGGGGATCTGGATGAATCTGATGATGCTGCATCTGACACTGAGCGTGTCTAGACTCATTTTGAATAATAATGAAAAAAAATCAGAAAAAAAAATATTTAAATAGCTGGTAGTTAGTTTGAAGGTTAATAGTTTCATGAAAGAGAAATACAATGTTACATGAATTATATATGAAAGAAATCTAAGACTAGAATAATTTGTTGAACTAATCTAATTCCCTCGTATTACCTTTTATACATTTGAGAGAGAAATGTTCCTTTATATACCTAAGCAATTCAGCATTTCCTACGTTTTTTTAATTTCTTTTCAATACCTATGAAACCCAACTAAAAGTCCCTTATAAGTTAGAACTAAATCTTGGGACTTCGTATTTGTTCCATTTGCCGAATATTTCACTTTGACCCAGCATCGGTTTATTAAATTTAAATACACTTAACGCAAGACCCCTAATGCAACTTGAAAATACGTTGATCATTTTATTTCTTCTTCAATAACTATATTTCAGGTTTGATATAAAAAAGACTGCTCGGCAACGGGGAATTGAACCCCGGTCCCCCGCGCGCTGCTCTCGAAAGAACTTGACAGGCGGAAATTCTAGCCACTAAACTATTGCCGACGGATGTTAACAAAAATTAGAAATTGATATATTCAGCCAATTATGCCTCTTTTCCTGAAATAAATTTAAGTTTTATGACGTGGTACCTTCTGATTGTGCTTTCAACTGGAAGGCGGGACTCCAAAGATTAATCGAAAGCTTTAATTCATGCGACACGGCTATGGTAGTGAAAAACTACGATCTGATAATAATACGAAATTCTCGAAGGTGCTTGGTAATCGTTTATTTTTATTTTATGTTATTTTGTTATTTCTATTATATCTTTATACTTTACTT
>JAJLWW010000009.1:100220-167300 GCA_030570935.1 Geotrichum klebahnii | reverse complement strand
AGTTTTATGTTATTTTGTTATTTCTATTATATCTTTATACTTTACTTAGCTGCCTGATTGAACTGGCAAAAAATATATTCATTCATTCTTTAAGTTTTTAATATGATCATATTTTGCTATATTATAGTATAATACTATATTTAATAGTTCATTACTTGTCCAGCTGTGGCATGTCAAATGTAGGTGTCGTTGTTGTAGAGCATTTCCTGATAATATGTTTAATTATTCAAGGCAACTTTGTTTTGATAAGAAGACGTTTATTCAAAGTTAATGAATAGTGATTAAGGCTGTCACATATTCAGTTGACTCATTATTGTATATAATTCAATTAGTAGGCAATTTTCATACTTATTAGTTCCTAGCGAAAGAGCTTTAATGCGAAGGCATACAGGACTTCAATCCGAAGTTGAAAGATAACAAATTGACCAAAATTGGAGTTAAAATACAAGACATAGAGCACTTAAGTTAAAATTTGTCTGTCATATATCTGTGAGAGTAATGTAGATGGCCCAACACTGACTTTCCTCAGTCAAAGTAAAGTTTTCAACATTTTTTTGAAATTTGTTCTCAGTAAGGCCTAATTTCAGAAATTAAATATCGTTCCTGACCTGAAATGATCAAATTATTTAGTTATGCTTGTCGCATGCTATTCAAACTGTCCCAGTATGAAAATATTTTTTAATTGTTTGAGTAGACTTCATTTAGCTCATATGTAAAATCTAGTTAAAACATAAGCTTTTATGACTGGGACAGTATGAAAACATAGCAGATCTACGCACTTGAGAATAAGCGCATTCTTGATTTTGAGCTCACGGTAAGCAGAGAATACCAATTACATAGTAGACTTAGTATTTTATTTTTTTACTGGATATTTTGTAATGAAAAGACGTGCGATAATAAAATATGTTTGGCTTTTAAAACATTGACTTTTTTTGGCATAAAGTTTTTAGACCCTTAATACATCATTCATATGGGAACCTTAGCATTGAAAAAAAATAATTTTGAAAGGAAGAGTCAAATTACTATTTTTCATATAAAGGTTTAGTACCTTTGAGTCCGGTAAAAACCACCGAATTGAAATTTCCATATCTCTGTTTCTGGAAGACTCAGACTGCTCTTCTTGAGTGGTTAATGGCTGTGGAAAAGATTCGGAGTGTCGGATATTTAGCTTGTCACATGACCAAAACAGCCATTTTTATCTTCGGTAAGATTATGTTTGAAGAAATTGTGATGTTGGCATTGCTTCATTCCACAGTATTCAAAGAACCGTTATTCCGGTGCTACAATTCGTCTTTCCTTCAATTTGTCGACTTTCTTAATACTTGTGTATGTCATTTTTGCTATCTACATACCTCTTATGTATTTTGTCTTATACCTTACTTGCTGTGGGCATCTCTAATTCTTCCAGTTTTTTATATTTTCAGGATTTTTCAAGTCAGACTTCAGAGAACAAAATAAATATTTGAAGAATAGACCATGGTGGCGGACAATCCTTCTGTGGACGACATTGTTCAAGATGGAGAAGAAGGAGACATGGAGAGCGTAGATCTGAATGTACCTGATGAGAACGTCGCCAGCACTCACCAGAACCTAGATGAAGATAAACAAGGTACTAGTTCAGCGAATAAAGACTCCAGCACGTCCCTTGAAAACCCAAAACTGGAAAATTTAACAGACCAGAATTTCAATGAGGCTGAGAATGACTATGCCACTGAATCTCTTGAAGTCCACGATTCTTCTGAATCCTCTAATGCACTCCCTCCTGGTATTACAATTTTGAATTCTACTGAAGAGGATGACATTCAGAAATTCCCATCCCTTCCTGTTATACCAGTTGATCCTCAGAATGATACCAGAAAAAGACGCCATACCAGATTAGCTCCTTCACTTGCTCTATCTATTTCTAGCATCACCAACACTGGACAGCAAACAGTTTCATCGTCAGTATTTATAAAAAAGGCCATGCAGACTATCAGTAAACACAAAGTGACGGCAAAAAACCCAGTTCTAAAAACCTCTGTTACCAACGCTTTAAGTACGTATTCTTTCGTTGTCTTTATTGTAATGCTTTTCTAATATTGTGTTTTCTAGCTATTCTTGATCGAGATGAGCTGCCACCGGCTGGGATGGTTTATGAAACTCTCCGTCTTGTTTGTACACAAACTACCAATAATGATCTCAAGATAGTCGCTTTAGATTGCATGGGTAAATTGTTTACATTTTCTTACCTCGAAGATCCTGAAGAGGTTGATATTGATCCTGCTTCGGGAATCACTCCTCCTCCACAGATTCCTATGATTGATCGTGCGGTCAAAACAGTGTGTGATTGTTTCACAGGAGAAGGTACTGATCCTAGAGTGGAGCTCCAAATTATCAAAGCTCTGTTAGCCGCTGTGCTAAATGAAGAACTTGTTGCACATGGTGCCACCTTGCTTAAAGCTATTCGACAATCCTATACCATTTTCGTATTATCTTCTTCACCTTCAAATCAAACAATCGCCCAAGCTACATTAAGTCAAATGATCAATGTCATTTTCGAACGTGTCAAAACGCTTATTAAACGTCCGCCTGGTACACCTTCCACACCTAGTTTACACTCTGGTTCTTTTAGTGTTGGGGACATGCAATCTACAGCAGAAAGTAATGATTCTCTCAATGACTCGTCCGAAGCTTTGGACTCAAAAAATAAGCTAACCCTGAGGCAGATGGAGAATCGGGGATCAAGTGAAGTTGAGAGGGTCAAAGAAGAAAGTTTTATCAATGATGAACCCGAAGATGACCTGTTGGCAAAAGATGCTTTTCTAGTGTTTCGAACTTTATGCATGCTTTCTGAGAAATCTTTAGATGGAGAAATACTGGATATTCGCTCTCATGGAATGCGATCCAAGCTTCTCTCATTACACTTGATTCACACTATTTTGAAGTCACATATGACCGTCTTTCTTTCTAATGATATTATCATTCGCTCTAATATTAAGGGTAACGAATCTTTTCTTATATCTGTTAAAGATTACATATGTTCCACATTGGCACGCAATGCTGCGAGTATATCTCCATCAATTTTCGAGATTTCGGCTGAAATATTTTGGCTTATTGTTTCAAATCTCCGTGCTCAGTTCAAAAAAGAGATTGAGGTGTTTTTTGCCGAAATCTATTTTCCTATTACTGAAATGAAAACCTCAACTCCTCATCAGAAACAATACTTTTTATCTATCATCCAAAAACTTAGTAATGACCCCCGAGCGTTGGTTGAAATATATCTCAATTATGACTGTGATTCTTCAGCAGCCATTAACATCTATGAAGCGATTATAGACTTTTTGGTAAGACTTGCTGTATCTCCGGTTAATCTCACCAAAATTCAGCAAGAGCAATATTTAGAAAACAAGCATAGATCAATCGCTGTCTATAACTTGTCCCTTCCTCCTGCAATTGCTATCTCCAACCTGTCCATTCAACTTCGTAATGATGAATTATTCCCTATTGAGCATGCTCTTAAAATGACAGCTTCAGAATCTCTGGTTGCAGTCTTACGATCACTTCTTAGTTGGTCCAAGCGTAGTATTGTTCCAGCTTCAAATTCCGTACGACGACCAAGTTCTCGCGAGAACGGTTCGGATGGACACGAAGACACCGCTTCTACGAGCTCAACGCCAGATATTTCTTCTCCTCTTGTTGATGACCCTACTCAATTTAAATCATTGAAGATTAAAAAGACTGCTTTGATGGAAGCCGTCCGTCAGTTCAATATCAAGCCAAAAAAGGGTATAAAAGC
This sequence comes from Geotrichum klebahnii, assembly GCA_030570935.1. Lineage (NCBI taxonomy): Eukaryota > Fungi > Ascomycota > Dipodascomycetes > Dipodascales > Dipodascaceae > Geotrichum > Geotrichum klebahnii. The sequence continues at coordinate 163,525 of JAJLWW010000009.1, read as the reverse complement.
TTTTGTGTCTTCAGGTTTGTTTGAGCCGAATGATCACGTCAAAATTGCTGAAGTTTTACTCACTACAGAAGGACTTGATAAGTCTCTTATTGGTGAATATCTTGGTGAAGGTGACCCTGAACACATTTCTATCATGCATGCTTTTGTTGATTTGATGGATTTTACAGATTTGTCATTTGTGGACGCCCTTCGACGATTTCTTCAAGCATTTAGGTTGCCTGGTGAAGCTCAGAAAATTGATAGATTTATGCTTAAGTTTGCTGAACGATACATTTCTGGAAATCCATCAGTCTTTGCTAATGCTGACACTGCCTATGTTTTGGCCTATTCTGTTATTTTGCTAAACACAGATCTTCACAGTCCTCAAATTAAAAATCGGATGACCCCCGAGGACTTTATCAAAAACAACAGAGGTATTAACGATAACGCTGATTTACCTAACGAGTTTCTATTTGATATCTATAATACTATTCAAAATGATGAGATTAAGCTTTTGTCGGAACAGCATGCTGCTTTGCTTTCTTCTAGTGGTCAACGAACTCAATCAGGCTTTGCTTCTGGAATTGGACTCGCCATAGCCACAGTTGGAAGGGACTTACAGCGCGAGGCCTATATGCAAGCATCTCGTGAAATGTCCAATAAGACAGAGCAATTAATTAAGTCCTCCATATCAAGATCTGATGGGAAGAAGCGATCTGGCAAAAATATTTTTTATATTGCTTCCCACATTGAGCATGTCAAGCCAATGTTTGAAGTGGCATGGATGTCTTTTCTAGCAGGATTGAGTGGTCCTTTCCAACAGTCAGAGGATCCTGAAACTATCAAATTATGCCTTGAAGGATTTAAGTACTCTATTCGAATTGCCTGTCTTTTTGAAATTGATTTAGCTAGGATTTCATTTGTCTCTGCTTTGACCCAGTTTACCAACTTGCAAAACCTTAGTGAACTGAAGCAAAAGAATGTTGCGGCTATAAAGCAGCTTCTCACCACTGCTCTTTCCGAAGGAAATGGTCTCAAATCTTCTTGGAAAGATATTTTGACTTGCATCAGTCAGCTCGAGCGTCTGCAGCTTATTTTGTCAGGAATTGCTGCTGGTGCCATTCCAGATGTCACGAACGCTCGCTTAGCCTCTTCCAGTGCCTCTATTGATAGTAGAATGACAGGAACAAGCAACAGCACTGGCATATTTAGTAACTTCAGTTTTCGCACATCCTTCCAAACCACTAACAATAATGCTTCGAACTTTGGTAGTAATTCGGGGTCTGAACTTCAGTCTGTGAGTTCTGTTGAAATTGGTGAGGAATTGCTATCTCGTGAGGTCGTAATTTCCATGGATAAAATTTTTACTAAGTCTGCCTCACTTTCTGGAGAAGCAATTGTAGCATTTGTCAGGGCTCTCACGGAGGTGTCATGGGAAGAAATTCAGTCTTCCGGGCTTAGTGAGCATCCCAGAACATTTTCATTGCAAAAGATGGTGGATGTTTCTTACTACAATATGGAACGTATTAGGTTTGAGTGGTCACAGCTCTGGGCAATTATGGGTAAAAGTTTCAATCAGGTTGGCTGCCATGAAAATACTAGTGTTGTATTTTTTGCACTTGATTCTCTTCGTCAATTATCTGTTCGGTTTTTTGATTTGGATGAGTTATCATATTTCAAGTTTCAAAAAGATTTCTTGGAACCTTTCGAGTATGTCATGGCTAATAATAAGAACAGTCAAGTAAAGGGTATGGTTATACAATGCTTGCAACAGATGATTTTGTCAAAGTCATCTCAGATTAAATCAGGTTGGAGAACAATGTTTAGCACTTTTTCAGCTGCGGCCAAACAGCCGTATAGTGCTATTGTTAAAGAGACTTTTGAACTTATCAAAAAAATTCATTCAGATCATCTTGAACAAGTCATTTCACAAGACAGCTTTGGTAGCTTAATATCTTGTCTCAGTGAACTGGGAAAAAATCGCCGATTCCAGAAGCCTGGTTTGCATGCTATTGAATTATTAAAGGAAACAACTATCCGTATTATTCCTCTCACTCAAGAGTCTTGCGTTCCTGAAGGCACACTACCTGGTGATGTTCCCGCTGCTGTTGACGAGTTGTACAATAAGTACTGGTTCCCTGTTCTATTTGCATTCCATGATGTTATTATGAACGGAGAAGATTTAGAAGTACGTTCCCGAGCCTTGAATTACATGTTTGATACCTTAGTTGAGCATGGTTCTAAGTTTTCTGCCAACTTTTGGGATACTGTATGCAGGCAATTGCTTTTCCCGATTTTTGTGGTCCTTAAATCTAAATCAGAAATGGCTCGATTCAATACTCAGGATGATATGTCTGTATGGCTTTCAACGATCATGATTCAAGCTCTTCGAAATATGATTGCCCTGTTATCTCATTATTTTGACACTTTAAGTCGTATGCTTGATGGATTTCTTGATCTTCTTGTTACATGTATATTGCAAGAAAACGAAACTGTCTCCAGAATTGGGTCTTCATGTGTTTTGCAGCTGGTTGAGCAGAATGTTAGCAAATTAAAGCCTGAACATTGGACCCAAATTGTGGATAAGATCGAGTATCTGTTCAAGTCCACTACAGCTTCCGAGTTGTTTGGAGCTTGTTTCACTGATGAGGATGAAGGTGCTCTTGATGAAGAAAAGGATATGGGGTCAACATTGACAGCTAGTCGTACGGTGAGCTCAAGTAGTCCATCTGTTGGTCAAGCTTTCAATAGTCATTCCAGGATTTCTTCTTCAAACCTTGCAAGTGACGAGGGAGGAGAAAGCGGGATTTCGTTGAATACTCCAGATGCTTCACCACGCAGTCCTCGTCATAATAGGACTGCATCATTACCAGGTCAAAATCAAAATAAACAAAAGCGATTCCGCAAGACAATTATGAAATGTATTTTACAATTACTAATGATTGATACAGTTCAAGAAATGCTGGAACGACAGGAGGTAACGGAAGTTAGCAATGGAGGTGACGAAGAGCATAAGTCTGCCATTACTGCTTCAGCTGAACCTACAATCATTGGCACCGAAATTTATGAAAAAATACCCCCTAAGGATCTTTTGCGCATTTTGACCTTACTAAGGCAAAGTTACATTTTTTCGCGTGATTTTAATGATAACCGTGACCTACGTACTAATTTATGGAGACAAGGGTTCATGAAGCAACTACCAAATCTGCTGAAACAAGAATCATATTCAGCTCATACTTATTTGTCAGTGATGCTTCGATTTTATAATGATACCACCAAAATATTTGGGAATGGTGAAACTTTAGAATCACCTTTCGAAGTTGTTGCTCCCGAAGAGTACAGTGCAGAAGGATTCCTGGGATCTATCAAGGCTAGTGGTACTGAACCATCATCTGAGGAAGAACCCAAACCTGACATTACTCTGACCTATGCAGCTGATTTGAAGTCACACCTGGACGGGTTATTGGTTCCAATGATGTTGGAAATCTTGTCACGCTATAATAAACTTGATCCCAGCGACGTCAGAAATATTAAGGCTTGGACACCAGTGACAGTATGTATATTAGAGGGTGTTGCCAGCTTTTCATCTCAGGACTTTGTAAGAATGGCTCCTACATTGTATCCTGTTCTTCTTTCAGTCCTGAATCATGAAATGACACCCCAACTCCGTGGTGCGTTACAAAAAGCATTGCAACGAATCAGTGACTGTGTTTTGAAAGGCAAAAGTCACTCTTGAACAAATAAAAACGAATCATAGTATATGGAATGGAGTAGAATAATTAACAAATGTATGGCAAAGATGAAAAAATAAAATGAAATTAGTATTGTTGTTCTTTTAACAAAAAAAAAAAAAAGATATTAGCTACGAAAAATGATTGAGGAATAATAAGAAAAAAACAAATAATTAAATAATGGGATGGGTGGACGTAATACATAGGAGACACTTAGAATAAAATCAAATGAAAAGAAGAAAAAGAGAAAGAAAAAAAAATGATATGAAAGAAATAAAAATAATAAAAAAACCACACAAGGAATAATAAAAATTATTAAAAAACGAAGGAGGCAAGAGAGGAAGGAAGGAAGTCAAGGGGAGAAGAAAGTAGAAGAAAAAGAGTTTTCATTCGTTTGGTTGTTGCTTTTTTTGTTTTTGAAAGTGAGCTTGTGGTTCATTAATTTGTATTGTAACACCATGTTTACAAAATACCTGAATCACGAAGCGAGTTTTGAAGAATGGTTTCTTTGACAGCTGCAAATACTAGACGAATATTCGAAGTATCTGTAGCTTGAGTTAAATGCGGGTAAATGTTGACTTGGTTACGATTGAGCTTGTTGAATCTCCACAAAATGTATTTTGCTGCATTCTTGATATCATTACCTCCAGTGTAATCGGGAAAGTAGTTTTCAAGAGGTGAATAGGCCAGTTTTTCAGTAAAAACATCAATCTTGTTTAGAAATAAGACAACTGAAGTACGTGCAAACCACCGTGAATTGATGATAGAGTCAAACAGGACAAGAGACTCAGCCATGCGGTTTTGTGATGACTCCTCTAAAAGGACTTGGTCATACTCAGATAAGGCCACACAAAAGATAATTAATGTAACATTATCAAAACAGTTGATCCATTTTCTTCGTTCAGATCGTTGTCCACCCACGTCAAACATATGGATATTAAGCTTGCCCATTTCAAAACGGGTTTCGTAAATACCAGTCGTCTTGATACGAGCACGTAGAATATCAGAAACATCGGGGATATAGTCAGGGTCGCTAATCCGCTTAACGTTTTTAAAAAAGTAAGGTGCGGAGTCCATAATGTAGAACTGAGATCTCTGCTCAACGAAGAGCTTCTTTACGACAGGATGATCCCATAGTTTGGCAATAATCTGGGCTAGCTTGATGTCAAATACAGTATCAGGGTCCGGCGAGATAATAGAAGACTTGATAAATTCTAGCTCTTCGTTGGAAACACTAATTGCCTGTGAGTCGTTAGCAACAGTAAGTGATGTATCAGACTCAGGAACGGGAGTATCTTCAGTCTTTTCTTCGTCTACAGCTTCATCAGTAAGCTTTGGTGATGAAGGTTCGTCATCGCTTAGAGAGTAGTTGAATTGTTCTACAGCCGACACAATGGATTTGGCGCAATCAAGCAAGTTTTTGTAGACTGTTGTTTTGTACATGACAAGATCTTCTTGTGAGTACCCATTCTGATGTATGATTTTCATTTGTTTGAGAATTGTGGATTTTCCTGATTCTCCAGATCCGAGTAATAGAATTTTTACTTCTTGTCGACCCTTGGAGTCCTGATTAGATGCATTATTGCTGTTGTTGTTGGTGTTACTAGTTATGCTGGCATTACCCTTTGGTTCATTATTTCCTTTGGATCCGTTGCTTGGTGGTTGGCCCCCGTCGTTAGAGCAGCTTGAATCGCTATTATCGCCATTGACATTTGACATGGGAGAGGTGGTGGACCCGGAAGAATATGAGGCAGCGGTGCCATTCCTTGCGCCTGACGCAGAATAGGTATTCACTGATGATTTATGAGGTGTGTTAGGGTCTTCCTTTTGGACTGGTGATGAATTTTTATCCTGCTGTCTGGTACTAGGGTCTGGATTTCCAGGATCAGCAGAACCTTTTTCAGAAGATAGACAGTTTCCCATTGCGAAAAAGGGAGGTCGAGTACCTACAGAAGTATGGGGAGTGGGAAACAAAAATTAAGGGTGGTGTGTTTTGAGAAATATCAGCAGCAGTAGTAGTAGACAGTGCAAGGTTGTGGCAGCTTATAATACTGGGTGGCTTATACTGGGTGGAAGCGCAACGTCAAAACAAAACAAAAAAAACCCACACGTACAGCCAGGAAGATATACAGTCAGAGACGAGAGTAGAAAAAATATCAAGAAAAAGTTCAGAAAGAAATTAAGATGTAGCAATTCCAAGTACCTTCGGGGAAGAGGAAAACTCTTTAAACTTTATAAACTTTGAAACTTTGGAACGTTCAAGCAGTTTAGAGTGATATCCAAGCGCAGTGATTCAGTTAAACCAAGAGTGTGAAAAAAGAGGAAATTACCAGGAACAGGCTTTAAGAAAAAGTCAAAAAAGGTGGGATTTGTTTTGCGAAATACTTTTAGCTGTCTCAGGTTTCAAGGTGAAGATAGGAAGTGAGAGAATTGTTCAGTTCGAGTTGAGTTGGGTAATATAGATTCTGGCGAGAAGGAAATGCAAAAGCCAGGGCTGGTTCAGTATATTGGTATGAATTTGATTACTGATTTACTTGACCAAGAGAATCGGAAACTGAATTATTTTCAATGAGAGATAAAGGGATTGGTAGTTGGCAAGAAGAAGAAGGAAAAAAAAAAAGAGTCAAAAAGTGCCAAAGTTGAATGAAGAGGAGAGTTAATTATCGGAAAGATTCAAAGCCGCTGTCGTTGTCGTCAGCATGGAATGTCAGTCAGGTTCAATTTATATTCTGTTGCACGTTGTGTTCTATACGGAATTAGGAGAGAGAAAGAGAGAGTAAAGATAAAAGAAGAAACAAGATATCTGGAAATACCCGAAAGAAAAGTATAAAGAAAAGAATAAAAAGAAGAAGAAGAAGAAGAAGGAAATGAAAATATAAAATAAATAGAAAAATTGAATTTATTTATTAATTTTTTTATTAATTTTAGAGGGTTTTTTCGTTTCTTTTTTAGTGTTGAAATTGGTATATAAATTTATATTTATTATTATGTTATGAGTGTTTTTTTTTTGATTTTCTGGATTATTTTGGGTTTTTTTTGGTGATTTTTTGGCGCGCATGGAATTATCAGAGTGAACCTGATGACACTAAAGTTTGTCATGTGTGATTATATAACAATATTATAAATAATTGGTAATATGTTATGTCATTTGACATATCTCAACTGAATCTCATGTTAACCAAACTACAACAATTCTATTCCCTGTCCAAGTCCAATAAGAGAGGTTTTGACGATTTATACTATTCTATACAATGTTCGACTCATGGTGACATGTCTTACAGGGTTGTCTTTTTTTATTTATTTTCAGTGGCTTCCATTTTAGTCCATCATGGGTATTAATTGGCGTATAAGCTATTTCTAAGTCATATCAACTCCAGTTTCTCAGGGAAAATGGAATATCATCATATTCATTCAATTTGACTTAAATATCTACGATGTAAATATCGTATAAATGATGACTGAGTTAATCAATGTGTAGTTTGACCCAAATTTTAAAATTATCTTGTAGATACTACTATACCCATCCATGTTTTTGAGTTTGTGAAATATCTTCATATCAATCCCATATTGCTTAACAAAATAATATGTAAATTCTATCTATTCTGGCCAATATTAAGAGAGCAGTAGTAAAATTACCGTCTCTTAATATTCAAATGGGGGGTAAAAATAATAAAACAATCATAATAATAAAAATAAGAATAAAAATGAACCAAGAAGTTGTTTGTTTGCTTTGTAATATGGGGTTACATTATGGAAGAACTGGAGGGGCTTGTTGAAGAAATGGATTCTCAATAACCTCACTTCCTTCAACAGGAGAGATTCCTTGTAAAAGAGGACCTCGGACGATCACTCGGCCAAGATCTCTAGTCTCGTCCAGCAGAATAGATGGATCATCAGGATCTAATAAACAAAGGAATATGGTTAGAATGAGTATTTAAATATCAACCAAGACTTTAAACTTACCTCTCAAAGTCTCCTTGACTTCATCAAGAACCAGATTCATTAATTGATCAAATCCCTTCAACACACCAACAACTATAATATGATGTTAGTTTCTTTAGGTCACATAAAAATATTGCCCTCCCGCGCGCGTAGCAGAGGTCCGCAAATCAAAAATTCATACTAACCTTCTCGTCCACCAGTAAACTTAACTCTGATCTCCTTATCTTGATACTTTGACAAGTCCAAAATAGCTTCCTTTTTTGGTCGCTCTTCGCCATGTCTGGGTGTACGCTCCTGTCGCTGCTGCTGGTCATTATTGTTGTTATTGTTGCGACGTTGTTGGTATTGTCCACCACCACCACGCTGCTGGTTATTGTAATTATTGTAGTTTCCGCTGCGGTAGCCTCCCTGGTTATTTCGGCCACGGTTGTTATTGTAATTGTTATAGTTGTTATTGTATCGGTTGTTTCCACTGTTGTTATTGTTGTTGAACTGCTGCTGTTGCTGCTGCTGTGGCTGCTGCTGTTGCTGATTCTATTATAGTTAGATTATAGCCTGAATTTAAAACAAAATTGACTTACACCTTGCTGTCCCTCCATTTTTATCAAAAACTCCAGTTATAATCGAAAGGAATACCTTATATCTTAAATATTTGCTTTCTCAAAGCCTTGTCTAAGGTTGGTGGAGGAAAAGCACATTAATTTTTATTTGAAAAAAAAATTGTGTCCAGGGTTAGGTTACTGGATCATCCAACATTGTCCTTCTTCCATTCCACATCAAGCTTTCATACAACTTTCGGCAAACCAAAAACGCATTGTACTTAAATATATAATGGCTGATATTCCAGTATTTGTGACATCTGATCAAACCTCCTCTGAACGCAGGATTTCCTTAAGTTGGTCCATTTCTGAGCTCAAATCACGTCTTGAAACCATCACAGGTATACCTCCATCCAACCAGCGTCTTCAAATCTACATCTCTTCTACAGCCACGACCGCTGCTCCAGTTGAAGTAAACCCAGAAACTGAAGATTCAACATTTGTTGGTCAATTCAATCTTACGGCTTACGGACGAATCCATGTTGATGATACAAGACCGCCTGCTGCTCGTGGCAACTACAATGACGTTTCTAAGGTTGAAAAATATGTAATGCCCGAAACAGAATATGAAAAACGAAATGATTCAGTTCTAGCTTGGAAAAAGCAAAACAATCTTGGTCGATTTAATGAAAATGCTGCTACTGGTGGCACTGGTTCCGGCATTACTCAGCAATCTCTTGAATCTGCCAAAGCTGAAATAGAATCTCTCAAAATTACTGTTGGTGCCAGATGCCGTATCCTGAATTCTAGTACTACTTCTACTGTCATTGGTGATGGTCAAGAACGCCGTGGTGTAGTCAAGTTTATAGGTGAGGTTCCCGAAATTAAGGGTCATCAGTTATTTTGGGTCGGTATTGAGTTAGATGAACCGCTTGGTAAGAATGATGGAACAATTCAAGGGGTGTCTTATTTTGACGCAAAGCCTAAGCATGGTTCGTTTGTAAAGCCTTCAAATGTAGAAATTGGTGATTTTCCTGAACTGGATCCTTTTGCTGACGATGATGAGGAAGAACTATAAGCTTGTGATTAATTTTAGGTACATAATGGTAGTTCGAGTCATGAAAATATATAGTACGCATAACCGAATCTAGCATGGAAACATTGAATTCTATCATGGCTTATATTTCAAGTAAGCTTCATTTCTACCAAACTATTCCTAATTATAATTCCGGATAATTTCTTTTCATAACTTTAGTCGTGCCAGTAATTCTCCATCAGCATAGTGTTTTGTTGGTCTACGAACATTTGGGTTACAAACACCGAATCTTATGGCAAGACATTCTGTATCATACTTGTTACATTTATTCTCAATTAAATAAACTTAAACGACTTAATTAACGGATCGTAAATCATTAAATTGTTTTTAATTATAAACTTTTAATCAATTTACAAATTGAACAGCATTTCAGGGTTTGAATTTCATAATTTTCTTTAACAATGGGTTAAGTATGAACATCTGAAAATTACTGAGTAATGTTTTAGATACTAAGGTTTGAACTAACCATCTTGGCTTTATAGTTGGCTCTAGCTTTTTTCTACATCTCCCTACTACCTTTTTCAATATTAATTCATAATGGTATACAAAAGTCTGGGTATATAGTCAAGTTTCTAAGTATTGAATCATAGCAAATGAGAATAGGATCAAATAAACAAAAATATGAGATATAATATAATAAAATATATAAATGTATATAAACAATATGGACAAGGGGTTTCGTATTTTTTTGTATCTTTTTTCTTTTCTTCGCTTTTTTTTCTCTCTTTTTTTAATTTCTTTCTAAAATCTCTCTATTGAAATCCGCTAGAACTCACACCTCCATTCTCCTCGGTATTATTACTGTGTTCTTCTAGCATCTTAAGTACACTCTGATACACCAACAGCATTACACTGCTTTGCACAGATGTCCACACAATTCTTGGCCCAATGCCACTGAATAAACCACCAATTCCTTCTGTCTTGTATATAATACGCAGGCCACTTGTAATTGAGTCTGTGAGAATTGCAGGTGACCGTGAAGCACTATGCGTAGAAGACGATGAAATACTATATGGTTTAGAACCCTTTGCAGCGCTATCTGTAGGAGTGGTGTTCTGTAATGCAAACGCTTGCCCACTATTGCTACTATGAATTGAGTTCGACAACCGACTGCTCTTGACAGAGGTTTTGGTGGCGGTGGGAGATTGGGGTGAGGAGGAAGATGGTTCCCCAGGAACAGGTTGAGGACTTTGTGTTTGGATACGAGTCTTGACTACGTCCAATGGAGTCGTAAACGCGCCAGCAAGACCTCCAGCTATACCACCAGTTAAAAGTTCAAGTCCAACTCCCATGTCGTTGCCAGCCCCAACAAAGTTTTGTGCCATGAGGTGGAATTTCTCGTAAAATGCAAACTGCAATGCAGAAAATGGCAGATCTCGGATCAATGTTGCTTTGTATCCATAAAAAAGTGCTCCATATCCCTCTACCCGTGCAATCGTTTTGTAGGCATCAGTCATGCCCTTATAATTGTAGCCACTAACGGAGTAGGGATTGTTATGCCGACCTTGAAGTTGAAGTCTAGTTTTCAAAACTTCTGATGGAACGTAAATAAAGGACGAAGCGAGATCGCCAAGCAGACCGGATGTGAAATATGCAAGAGAGTCTGGAACACCCCATTTATTGATGAAGAGTCGCTTTGTTGATTCATAAGTCACGAAGAAAGTCAAGGTCGCTGGAAAAGATCCAAGGGCGGCAGGAAGATATCCACCATATAAACCGCGAAACACACCTTCTTCTCTTGTTAAGTTCATGAATGCTCTAAGCGTAGATCGGTATTTGATTTCACGAGGAGCTCCCTGTTGACGAGTCTTGACCGTATCAAGAGGGTACATTACACTATCTCCAACAAGACCTCCAATGCCTCCACTGAGCATTACCTATAGAGTGAAACGATTAGACAAGAAGATAAAAAACAAAAACAAAATGCCAATTAGCTCAATAGCTGGTAATTGGAATGACTTACATTGAAGTAAGATGCCCGTGATGATAACGATTCAGCATCATCGGTTTGGGTATGTGTGGTTGTAGCTGCCGCTTCAACTATTGCAGGAACTATTTCTTGCATGCTTATAGTTTAGTTTGTCCTATAATAAATTTTCTATATTCTTGGTTCTTTGATGGGTTGAATATCTATTTGTCGTGAATATAATTGTAGTCAGATGGTTGTAGTTGGTGTTGAAGCTTTGAGTCTGGTTCATGCTTATTGGGTGAAATCAATGTAGTATAAACAGTCAAAAGGAGCTCATAGTTTGACTTTGGAGATCAAAACTGAAGCGAAGATTACGAACCGAAAGGGAAAGAGAGCAAAGATGATGGAAGTGAGATAATAATAATGAAGGTAAAATGTAAAGAAGAAAGAAGATCAGGAGCTAATAAAACTTTACAAAAAAAAATAAAAATAAAGTGAGATTTCAAGAAATCAACCCGAACAGCAGAAATCTGTTAAGAAAAATGAAAAAAGAACCAAAAAATGGAAAATCACTTTTTTTTTTTTTTACGCTCCACAACAAATTTTTGTATAAAGGGTAGGGGTTTGGTGCCTTCCAACCTACGATCGTCCTTCTATTTGAATTTGAATCAGATTTGAGTCTGATAATCGCAGACAGAAACTGCTCATTCACTCACGTTCTTCTTTTTCATTAAGCACAGTATTCATTCAGTCATCTATAATTATACTACTTAAGTCAATGCTTGATAGTTCTGCATTGATTATTCATTCTCCTATATAAAATATGGTACAATGTAACTTTTAATGGTCGAAATCATCCCAAACGCGGCCTTTAACTCCCTTAAGCTCCTCAGCTGTCATGACTTTGCCACTGGTGAAATATCCAGCATGGATCTTAGCGTCAATTTCCACTCTTGAATCAGGAGGAATCATCTCATCAGGGATAGGTACACGTTCAATAATTGGAATACCCTGCTCCACAATTGCATCGTGTTTCATATTGGACATGGATAGCATTCGGTCAATTCTCGTAATACCCAAGAAATGCAGGATATCTGGCATCAGGAACTGGAATCTCATATCTTTAACACCGGCAATGTTTTCGGTTCTCTTAAAGTACTCAGCAGCAGTATCACCACCACGTTTTCGAGCATTGTACACTAGATACTTAGTAACCTCTCCAAGGGCACGGCCTTCCTTTCTAAAGTAAATTACAACACCGCTGCCTCCCTTCTGTGCTTCCTTTACTGCCTCGGAAATGCCAAAGAGCAAGTAAGGTCTGCAGGTGCAAATATCGGAGCCAAACACATCCGAGCCGTTGCATTCATCGTGGACACGGAGAGCTAATCGGCATTTTTCATCAGAAACCTTTGCTGGATCCCCGAAAATGTAGGCAGTTAGGCCTCCAATTGGAGGGAGGAATACCTTTATGTCACTTCGTGTAATGAGTTCGGGATATGAGCCTCCAGTGACCTCAAACAAGGTACGGCGGAGGGTACCCTCGTCAATTCCCATTCTTTCAGCAAGGCCGGGGAGATACCATACAGGCTCGACAGCCACCTTAGTAACAGCCAAATCTCCCTCTTCATTTAAAACAATCTTGCCATCCACCTTTAGCTTTCCAGCTTGGACTTCTTCCTTGATCTCGGAAAGTTGCATGTGAGCCTTAGTAACAGCAATAGTAGGACGGACATCAATGTCCTTATCAAGGTAATCTTTGAAGATCCAAGGAGCAATGTGACCAAATGGATCCATGGCGACAATCTTCTTTGGATCGCTCCATTGAGGGAAAGGGCCAATCTTTACGGGTGGTTCAGCATTGGTGAAATCTGGCTTGTGATCTACTGGAAGGTCATCCAAAGCAACCGCGAGTGCTTGATAAATTGAGTATGATCCCGAATGAGCTCCAATGGCATTTCTGCTCTTGATGGTAGCGGCATTGCGGGATACGATAATAGGTCCTCGCTGAAGTGGGTCGCCATTGCCCCAATTGAGAGGGACAGGGTCAACGCCAGATTGGCCTGGGTAGGTTGTAAGGGTGATTCTGTTGGGCCATTTGGCAGTCTTTTTCTTTTTAAGTTCAGCTACTTGTTTATTATTATTGTTATTAGATGTAATCTCGGGAAAAGGAGTAGAGGCGATAGTGGGGGACTTTTTAGAAATTTCTTGAGCCGCAATTCTAGTCTCGAAATCAACCAATACTTGGCCAATCTTGTCATTTGAAGAATCGACTTTCTTTACCAGAGACAGATGTTCCTGATGGAGGGTCTTTACTACTTGCAAGATTTCAGACAGAACAGCTTCCGAGGAAGCAGGTGCAGAGTCGGACATAGCTATAATTATATTTATCACTAGGAGAAACCACCAGTGAATCGAAATAGAAATTGATAAGAAGTGAAAAGGAAAATAAAACGGAAATGAGAAATAGAAATGGATAAGAAATAAAATGATAAAATAAATTGAATGCTGAGACAATGGGGAAACGCTGATATTTATACTTCCAAGACGAAGACGTCAACACATCAACAGATATACCCACAGATTTTGAGTGTTTTGATTACAATCTTTTTTGTTTTTTTTTGTTTCTTTTTTGTTTTTTTTCTCTCTTTTTTGTTACTTTCTTGCTGATTGAAACTTCTCACTACAAGATTCTTTCTAAATAGAAATAAAATAAGAAGTCAATTGAAAAATTCCACTGGAAAAGTCCATTGAACCCATTCATTAGCTCATTCAAGCTGCCGTCCGCCGAGGGGTGGAGGGCGACGCTGGGCCCTACACACGTGGCCGAAGCTCCCGTCGGTCCTCGAGAGGGTATAATTTTGTACCATTTTATACCCAATATGAAAAATTACAAAGTTTCTAAGATTTAAGTACAAATTGATTCTTCTTTTTTGTTTTTTGCTGGCTGAGATACAAGCTGTGCGGGTGTTTCTAAGTGTGTCATAATAGGGTACACAATTATGAGTAGAACCATGTAGTTTACGGAACTTTAGATGTCGAGACGAGTTAGTTGAGCTTAAAGTTGGTTCCAGGTCCTTGTCGTTGTATGTCGCAGCTTTTTTTGCGTTTTGTTTGTTTTTGTTTGTTTTTTTGTTTTTTTATCTTATCGAGGTCACGTGCGTGATACGGTGAATAAACGCGGCCAGCGATAACAAACCGCACAGATCAACTCAACTCTCCGCGGCGGCCTTCATCGACGTCACCAAATGAACTTTTTTTGCTTTTCTCATCATAAATCATATAAATAGTCATCTAGGATGCTTGGCTAAGTGATATAAGTTGCATATGCTGCATATGTTGAATAAGTTGCATTTGTTGGGTAAGTATGATAAGTCTACTATTTGTATTCTAACTACGTTCTTCAATCGTGTGCCTTAACAAACAGTAAGAGGATATAATTAGTTTAATGTCCACTGTTAACGGTAGCTTAACGAAGTAGCCCAAATATCAGCCTCCAGCACCAACAACAACAAAATAAATACATGGAATTTCTTAAATAAATGTCAATCAGTTGTTATATACACTGTCCACAGATTCTGTTTACAGAATTGCCTGGGGATCAGGGAAAAAAAAGTGTTTACCATAGTACACCATGTTGAAAATAGCCAACCCCGATAACACAGCTGGACCCGGTCGCAGTTGCTTCACAGCAGCCCTGCCATTAACCATCAAGTAAAGTGCGCTCCAAGCTAAACAATAAAAAGAATATGTTAATTGGAATCCAAACAAATAAATGCAATTAACTCACTTGAAACAAATCCAGATCCATTTGTTAAATCTCCATCAAGAATCATATATCCTAAAAAGAAAGAAGAAAAAATCATTCATTTTAGTATTGCTTTTAACCCTGGGTTCATTGTAATACTTACCTCCAAGCGCATGTGCAAAGCCAAATCCAATGATACTTCCTCTCGCTGGACGGTACCCTTTTGTCTTTGCAGCTTTTGGAAATGTAGCCAGTACTAGATTCGTTTATTAGGTGTGGTCTTCTCAAACATGTGAAAAAAATAGTATAATGTGTTTGTGTATGTATGTACTTACATGCCGTAGTAAATCCCCATGCTGGGTATGGCGTTTCGGTTGACTTAGCAATGCGAGCCCATGTTGCAAAACGAGTTGAAGGGCTTTCAGTGGGAGGAGGAGGAGAAGCTACAGGTTGTTCACTCATTGGTAGTTTGTGAATGGTTTTTGATCAATAATTGGTGATTATTTTTTCTTGATTGTCACTTAATATTAATATATGTATAGAAGACCGTTTGAGAGAATGACGATGATAATGATGGATTATTACAGGGATTCTTATTGTTTATGTCTGAGAAAGCAATTCAATTTCAAAATTCAAATTTAGTGAATGGCTACTGGTTTCTTTATAGCGACCCTAACCCATCAAATAAAAGGGTTAGTATATGGGGTTAAGGCTTATAGTTACCAGATTCATCTAATAAAAATACCAACAAACAATGTTAAAGTTCTTTGAATTATATTTTAATCTTGAAATATTATTAATATGTGATGAAGTGATGAAATCAGGTTTGTTTAACCATATCTTATATTCATGTTACTATTAACTTTTCCGTTTTCAATTGTTAACAATGTTATGAGGCTGCTTGTTATATGTACAGTATACCTGAAGTGTAGCATAGGTTAGAAGAAAGTAGACCGCTGAAGGATTGCTTTATTGAAAAGGTATGATCCCTCTGTTTTAAGTGCCCATAAATTTTATTAAATGATTTACAGCAAATTTGTTTTTTCTTTACATACTTAGAACAAGTAGTATGAAAAAAAAAAAAAAAAAAATGAAAAAAAATTGTAAGCCAACTGTGTGTCACAAAAACCAGAGCAGTATCTTTCACGTTTGAGATGTCTCTACCTCTCAAAGCAAACAAATCTCTTAAATCACTTATCACTTATAGTTTTCGTTCAATGGTTGTGTAGAAATTTTTTTAAAAAAAAATCAATTAATAAATAAAAATGATGATAATAAAAAAGTATATAAAGTAATTGTGTGAATGTAGTTATGAGAATCCCCTCCTCCCTGGTCCTCATGGGATATTACTGCTAAAGCTTATTATCCCTTTATAAAAATATGGTTCTTCTTTTCTTTCTTCGTTCTTTTCTTCTTTTGGTTAAATGACATTTTCCATCTCGACATCGTCATCATCGTCGTCATCATCATCATTTTCACCGTTTTCTTCCCTATCTCCTGGGTTCAAAAAATCATGACTGCCACCTGAAGCTGCATTGGCAGCCTTCTTTTCCATATATTCAGAAAGAGACTCTCCATTTTTCTTCTCCTCGTTTTTCTTTTGCTTAATTTGTTTATACTCTGCTTTTAAGCTGTATCTCATCGCATATGGACCCTTTTTGATAAGAACAGCCATAGTCTCCAATACTTCTTTTAAGTATACCTCAGGCTGCTTGGTTCTATCCTTCAATCCCTTCAAACTCCAATAATCAAACTCTTCAAAAAGCGTAAACAATAAATCCAAAAGATCATTGCGTGGTAATCTGATGGCCTTTCCTTCTGAGCTAACTTTGTTATCTTTCTTCTGTGCCCGCATGAACATGCTTTGGTTTCCACGCAGGGACTGTGAGAAAGTACCGCTGGTAACACCCGGAGGTTCGGAAAGAAGAGTGACTTTTGCTTGAGTGGGGTCCTGTTGCAGCTTTTTTCTTTCTCGCACAACATTGCTATATCTTGAATCACTTAGTGATGGAGTAACCATACACTCGTGGCAGACTGTGCCCACCAGTGAAGTTCGTTCTAAATCAAGTTAGACTTTGAACTAACGAATAAACTATAAGAATTTCATCAATATCATACTTGGGATGGTCCTGACATATGGGGTGAACCTTTCTTTGTAATTGAATCGTGTAAACTTGGTTGGTTTAGGAGCTGGAGCTGGAGCTGGTTTTGGCTTTGCAGGCTGTTTGTCATACTTGGGCATATCCTTTTCTGTGAAAACATAGGTATTGTCTACGACCTGTTTTACTAAAGCAATATCATATTCATGTGGAATATCAGCAGAGTCTGGACTATCATTCAGAACAAGCTTGACTTTCCAAGGCTATCATTGAAGTGAAAAAGAAAATCAGTAAACGGAACTGTGAAAAGTAAAAATTCTCAAAAAGACAGTACAAACCTCTTTCTTGTTACTAGCAGAGCTGGTATTGCAGATTCTCACTTTTCCGAGCTCTTTACCACTGTTGCTCTCTACGTTTCGCCACTTTTCCATCAAAAACTTGGGCAAGCGAACCAACCAAACTTTGGTGCCCTCTTTAGACATATCAAGATCTAGTGAATCCTCATAGTTTTCTTCATCTTCTCCCTCTTGGATTGAAGTTCCATTTGTGGAATTGGTAGCAAGAGTGGATGTACTTGATGTGGTTGAGCTTGAGCCATTTTCACCTTGAGATTCTTTCTTGATGGTTATTGGATCCGACATTTTAATATATATGCTGCACAAAAGTTACTCCTCTGCAAACTGTAGACGACTCTATATAATTCAGATCTATTGGCTTCGGGTGTAGTACCTGGCAAGATCTATAAATTACTTCAAGTGTGGTCAAGTCTTTTGAATAAAAGCCAGTGATGAAATGCTGGTTGGGAGTATTATAGTATTCTTTTTAGACTCGAAATTACCCGCGGTCCCAAATATACATAATAATAAATCGAAGTTTCAATATTTGATTTTTATTTTCAAAGTATAACTAGTGAGAATGGACTTTTCAGCGCTATTAGCTAAAGAGATTGCTAAAAAGAAGCAAGTCGCTTCAAAGGCCAATTCAGATTCCAAGGCCAAGAAATATGTGTCTCAAGCCGATTTACAACGGGCAGAATCAGAGATCCAAGACGAAAAACAAAGGAAACTTGATGAAGCACGGTACGAAAAGGCAGAAAAGTTAAAACGGCAAAGAGAAGAAGAAAAGCAAGAGGAGGAGGCAAAACGACAAAGAAGAGAAGATAAACGGATAAGAGATAAACTTTTATTAGAAAATGATAAAAAGCAAGCTAAGGAAGAAAATGAAGTGAATGAGTTAGAAGAAAACAAGTTACAAGATCAAGAGTTAACAGACGCATTTCGAAAACGAGGCGAGCCTGCATTCTTTTTTGCAGAACGGCGGCCACAGCGTGTTTTGCGATTACATCGGCTTCATGCGCTAGATGAGAAAGCCAGGATAGACCGGGAAGAAGATGAGAAGGAATTGGCAATTGACATGGAAATCACAAAAACTGATATTAAAGACGACCCTGAAAAGGTTTATATCCAAATGAGAGCTACAGTTCGTACTATATTATCTGAATGGAGTCGTGTGTTGCAAGAGAATCCTGACACTAATGAAGAAGCCACTGAAGTTCTAATTCAAACACAAGCGTATTGCCAGCCTTTACTTGCTCAATTACGGAAAAAGGATTTACATGAACAGCTATTTCCAAAGCTTGCTGAGCTTCTCATGTATCTACAACAGCACAGATACAGAGAGGCTAATGACATTTATATCAAGATGAGTATTGGAAATGCAACTTGGCCCATTGGTGTCACAGCAGTTGGAATTCACGCCCGAAGTGCAAGAGAACGTATTACTGGTTATGGTAACGAAAAAGATTCTAGTATTCAAATTGCACATATTATGAGTGACGATGCTACACGAAAATGGCTAATTGCAATTAAACGGTTCATTACTTTTGCTGAAGGTCACTTGAGCAACAAGAGTTTCAAAACTTAATTACAAGTATGTAACTTTTGAATTTCATTTATCATAATACGAGAAACACAATCATACAATTTCGTAAAATAATTATTTCCAGGATTTGGCCTCCATGCCATCGGGAGGGTTAGTCTCAAAAGTCTTTTTTGAAACATCTTCCCAGTTTGTACTGAGTGCAGTACCATTGCTTTCCGTGTAACTTTTCATCATTGCTCTCTGAGTGTCAGGATCAGCTTGAGCAAAGATGGTACGAAAGAACGCGTTTGGATCATCTTCGTTTTCTTTTTTCTCAAGTTCAGCAACTTCATCCTTAATAATGCTGTCCCATTGTTTGGGACCTGATTTAGATGAAGTAGGATACGAAGGGGCGTGATCCTCTAGACCCTTTTGAGCATCCTCAACAGTTATTACAGACTTTGATTTATCTCCCTGTGCATGTTCGGCACCATCTGACAGCAAATCGGCCCATTTAACATTGCTTGACTTTGCAAGGGTGAGTTCGATTTTTGTTTGAAACACTCTGAAAGTTGAGGCCTTAGGATCAATTTCTTTCGCAAGTGGGTCAAGGTCATATAGAAACTCGGAGCCAGATGCAAGTGGAAACGAGATTGAGGCTGAAGAAGAAGTGAATTCAACTTTGAGCTTTTCCTTCGGGGCATTCTTAATGAAGAGGGAAACGTTAATACTAGAGGGGTTCTGATACCAATCGAATTTGATTTTATCTGCAACAGGCTCAACAGGCTGAGCAGGTGCAGTAGGTGCAGCAGGTACAACTGGTGCAATGGATTTTTGAGGAGTAGAAGAGTCGCCACTTAGCTTAGAAGAAGGCTTGGTTATCTCAGATTTAATCGTACTAGACGACGTCTGATCACTGGATAAATCAGTGTATTCTGTTGCAGTTCGAGGAATTTCGGTGATGGTAATAAAGTTCACATCATATGGTTCTTTACACGTTAGTATGTGACGAAACTGATCGCATAAATATACACTCACTGTTCTCCAACTTTAAATTAATCTTTTGCTTCCAAATCTCGGCCAAGGATACAAATTGTGTGGCTGAGTTGTACTTGAAGGCGAACTCGACAGAGTATAAAGCCTCATCATACCTGTTCATCAGGAATAAAGAGATGCTAAGAAATGTTAGATAGTTAGATTCAATGGAAGCCATTTATAACATACGCTCTTCTCAGCTGGCCTTCAGCAATCTCTGACTTTATACCATCCTTTTTAGCATAAAAAATTGCATCTTGTGCTTCATTGAAAGCTTTAGCATATTGGCCTTTTCGTTGGTAAGCCGTGGATCTAAGTAAAGGTTAGATCAATTCTATTGTAGCATTATGACACATACAGCAAGAGATGCAATTTTGGGGCAACAGGGGACTTGGAAGATGAGGGCTTGACTCCCTCAAGCACCTCAATAACCTTATCATAATCCTTTTGTTCAAGGAGTGGTTCAACAGATTGAACGGTTTGTTTCAGAGTAGGAGCCAGAGTAGGAGCCATAACTTGAGATGTTGAAGTTGAAAAGTGAGTTTTCAGTAGTAAAATATAATGTAAATAAATAGTATTTAATAGTTGTTTGTCACGTGATTAAATCAACATGCAAGAAACATTAAAGACATCAAATCATAGAAGGGATTATCGGGTTACAGAATATTCTTCCAGCATTTGATAATTCGTACAAAAGATAAATAGCATAAGTTGGCATTTTGAGCAATTGAGTTCAATATCTCAATCAAAATAGAATACAATCATAAGTAACACGGGTAATTTCAAAAACTCTGAGGTTGTTGTAACAAGATATACTGTAGGCGATATAAATTCATGGAGAAGACTTGAATAGATAATGACACTTTTTTTTCAAATCAAATATAGATAAATAATAATGACAATATGCTACAAAGCACGGTAGGACTAAATCGAGAATATGAATAAGCTTAGTCCTGTCGAACTCTTTTTTGCCCATGCGGGTTGCCGTCACCCTGATCTCCCTGTGGACCACCCTGCCAATTACCTCCGTTGTTTCCAGGACCACTTTGTTGATTCTGGCCATAAAATCCTTGAAACTGCATATTACCAGGAAATCCTCCTCCATGAAAGCCTCCGGGTCCTTCGCCCATCATGTGGCCAGGGTGAAAGTGGCCATGACCACCATCCATACCTCCTCGACCTCCTCTACCCCCTCGCATGTTAAAGCCAAATCCATTGCCCATTCCCATGTTGAAGTTTCCCATACCCATGGGCCCTCCACGACCGCCGAACCCTCCTCGGCCACCAAATCCCCCTCTACCTCGCATATTCATACCTCCACGACCGCCCATGTCTGGTCGATAGTTTTTAGATTGCGGTCTAAATGGATTTCGACAGGGAGTAACAAATGATGCAGTAAGAGGTGCAGAGCCTTCCCCAGTGATATTTCCCTCGATATAAGCTTTTACAGCACCTGCAGCCTCAGGCGATGATAATTCCATGTAAACAATACCCTTTGACTTGCCATTGACTTTATGCTCATCAAATACCACAAATTGAATTTCCTTTTCTTGTTTCGCATCAACCGCATATCCTCTAACATCTTCCTCGTTCACCCACCAGTCCAGCGTTTGTATCACGATTGCGGTTGTAGGAGTGTAGGAAGGTGCAAAGTTGTTATTATTGTTTTGATATCCTTGGTTTTGGTAAAAGTTGTTAAAGTTTCCGCCAGGGCCACCTCCACCACCATTGAAATTATTATTATTTTGGTTGAAGAATTGGCCATTATTGCCACCCTGATTGTTATTATTATTATTGTTGTTGTTATTATTATTATTATCCATTTGAAAGTTGTTTTTCTGAAACCTGCCGCCATTATTAAATCCTTGATTTCGGTTATGGCCATATCCACCGTCGTTATTGTGGAAATTTCTGCCTTCCCAGCTTTGGTTCTGAGACGGGCTTCCTCCTCCTAATGATGAATTATTTTCTGTCTGTGATCGATTTTCACCAGACTGTCGCGAGAACCCATCGTCCTCGTCATTCAAATCAATTTCATAGTTGTAATCGTTGTCCGCCATTGTAGAGAATCAGTACACACAGAAACTTTGGGAATCTATTAGATTATTCTATATCAGCAAAGGAATTCAAGTAAATACTCGTCATGTTATATATGGCATTTCTACTTTTGCAACCACAAGCCGCAGAGTAGAATGATCAAACAAACAACAGATCCAGTGACAAATTAACACTTACTGTAAATATAAAAGTCTGCAACAATGATAAGAAATGACAAACAAAATTAAACAATAGAAGAAAATACAACAATGAAAGGGTCAGTAGTGACAATAATAAGAGGCTTGGTGGAACTTTAGCTTGTATTTCTGGTTCTTTTATGATCAATAGCGATAGTAGAAATCAACAGAAAATAATATAATTAACAAAGAAACATAAATACAACTTTTGAGTAGAGAAGATCAGACAAAAGCGAAATAGGATTTATCAATAAAATAAATATTGTTAGAGAAATTATAATATAAAAAAAAGGAAGAAAAAGTTGGAAGAAGAGGAAGATAAAGTGAAGGAAGGGAAAGGAAGGAAAATAAATGTCGAAGGAAAACTGAAGTGAATAAACGTCATGCTGTAATGTTCAGTTATGTTCTGCTTATCCCTAACCCTGTATCTACACTCTGTTCTTTTCTCTCCACCTCTACTCTTTTCAGAAGGACACTTCATCTAAAAGGCTTTGACTCGAAATTTATCTTGGAACTTATTTCATTCCTCTTTTATCCATTTTCGTTTTCTTTTCTTCACCAACCTTTTAATCACACTTCTACTTATTTATAATGGCTGCCGACGGTTTTGAAAAGATCTCTGAGATCCCTGTGGAATTCATCAAGGAAGGAACCACCTTCTTGAACAGATGTACTAAGCCCGATGCTTCAGGTATGAATTCCTAACCTTTGCAAAGTGCAACTTCTTGCAAGATTATTTTATAATCTCCATGATTCATTATATCTAACCTTTTGGTATGTGCCATTTTATTTGGCGTTTCCGTGGACGAATGTTGTTTCATTGTTACTTGCCATGAGCTGGTAGTCAAATGATTCAAATTGTCCGCGGAAAGTCATTTAAACTTGCTCATAACGTTTTTCTATTTTAGAATTCACAAAGATCATTAGAGCTGTTGGCGTTGGTTTCATCGTTATGGGAGCTATTGGTTACATTGTCAAGCTGGTAAGTCTGGCCACTCTGGTAAACTTCTTAAAGACTCTTCTAACATTATGCTTGGTGCTAGATTCACATCCCTATCCGACATCTTATTACTGTTTAAAGTCCTATTATTGTAACAAAAAAATAATATGCCAGGGAAATGTTGCAACTCGTGGACACATTTCCTGGTTGATCTGTTTCCATCCATCGTTTGTCTTGTTTTATATTGTTGGCATTTTGGCTTATCATGTAATTTATTTATGACTTTTTACACTTGAATTTTACTTCCTGTAGATTGTAGATTCCTCATTGCAGACTCTCTTAGGACCTTTGGTCAATAATTTCACCTGTGAGTAGGCTTGGGAGTATCGATCAATTTTTTTTCACATTTTATTTATCTTTCATGTAGGAAATTTCATTTACCCAATTTTGATGAAGCTCAACACTCCACCTCTTAATTATATATAAATCAACATCATAATGTCCGCGCCAAATCGTGCAGGTGCATCTGCTGGACGTGGAGGAGCGAGTTCGAGAGGTCGTAACAGGGGCCCCGATATTGGCCCTGATGGAAAAGAAATCAATCCCTATATTCCCAGGTTCATTGCAAATGCACCATGGTATTTAGAGAAAACAGACGACTATCTTCAGCATCAACGATCTACCAAAGAAGACTTCAAAGGAGAATGGTACGATCGAGGTCGCGATTCAGAAAAGCAAGCCCCCACAAAGTTTCGCAAAGGGGCCTGTACCAACTGTGGCGCCACGACACACAAATCCAAAGATTGTATGGAACGGCCACGCAAAGTAGGAGCGAAGTATAATGGGCTGGACTTGAGAGCTGATGACAATGTAGAAAATATCAGAACTACGTGGGATAGTAAACGAGATCGGTGGAATGGATATGATGCCGAGGAATACAAACGGGTTGTTGATGACTTTGAAGAAGAAGAGAAAATGCAAATAGCAGCCGAAGAAGAAGAACGGTTGAGAAAAATTCGCGAAGGTCCTACAGGAGGTGGCGATGATAATACTTCAGAGGAAGCAGAAGGAGCTCCAGTTGAAGCTGGTGCTCCTAAAGTTACTACAAGAACCCTACGAGTACGAGAAGACAAAGCCCGGTATTTAACTGATCTTAGTGAAGATTCTGCTGTCTTCAACCCCAAAAGTCGAACGCTGAGATCTGATTTAGATGGATCTATAAACGATCGTGGTCAGTTTGTACGAAAATTAACTGATCAAGCTGAAGATCATGACGAGCTACGAAGATTTGCTGATCTTGCAGCGGAGCGAGGTGAAGAAATTAATCTCGAAGCTAGTCCAACAGAGGGCATCTTGAAGCTGCGGCAGTTGCAAAAGAAGGAATCTGAGGCTGCTCAGAAACTTAAAGAAAGTCTGCTTTCCAAGTATGGAGGAGAGGAGTATTTAAATAAAAGACCTCGAGAATTAGAAGAGGCTCCTGTTGAGGATTACACTGAATATACAGCCGAGGGAGATGTCAAGAAACAAAAAACTGAGGCAACTGAAACAGAGGACGAACAAACTAACGCTGGCATTTACGCAAAGTCAAAATACGAAGAAGATTTATTTCCTGGAAATCATAGCTCTGTCTGGGGCTCTTATTGGAAAGAAGGTCAATGGGGATACGAATGCTGTCACTCTTTGATCAAGCAGTCTTATTGCTTAGGCCACAAGGGTCAGGATATTAACGATAAACCAAAGAACTCTATATTCACTGGTGAAGAGAGCTAGTATAAAACAATTTCTATAGACACCCAACAGATCTTGTTCTTAAGGCAGTATTCGTCATCCTCGGAGAGCAATTCGCGTGAAAACTTTAAAAAACTTGTAAACCTATATTGAAAAGTTATGGTAATGGTTTTATCTACATCCTTTACAATGTATCATGATTTTCTCCAGTGTGTCACCCAACCTCATCCACCTCATGTTTTTATAGTTTCCTCCTCAGATTTTCTTTGGGCTCCACATGGAAGGGAAAATATGAAAGGGCTTCAATGTAGCTAGTGCCCTAGCCCAGCCGTCAGGGCTGCAGCATAAGTCAAAAGGCTTTAACCTCTCAAAATATTTCTATATAAATTTTGGTTCTTCTCATAATTTATTTTCATCTCATTTAGTTGATAATTTATCTTCCTTTTTTTTGACGTATTGAAATATTTCAGGCGTTTCGAGTTCTTGTATTCTATTATTTCTTCTACTTCCTAGTTTCTCTTTCCTGTTATCCTCTTGGGTTATGCTTATCATATCCAAATTCCTACCCTGATGCCTTGACTTCCTCTAGAAATTCTCCTTCAAACGATACAACAATATGAAGTACGGTTCTGAGCTTTCCAGGAGGTCTGTCCCCGAGTGGAGGGCTTACAATCTGGATTACAATGAAATTAAGGAAGCTATTAAAAAAGCTACTAGTCCCAACGCGTCTCCAAATGCCGTTGATAGCGTATACGATGCTCTGCTAGATCAGTTCGAGTCGGTATGTGTTGACGCCTTGTATATATACTTGGATATCTTTTAACTGTTAATTCTTATAGATTGGACTTTTTGTAAAGTCAAAAACCGGAGAAATAGACCGGCGCATTGCACAGAGCGAGAAAATTGTCAACTCGATTGCTGAAAAGGATGAATCTACTCTCGCCGTAAATCAGCAAGAGGTGTCCCGCTCGAATAAAAAAATCAGGCAGTCACTGGTACTCCGTCTTCGTCAAGAAATAGTTCAGTTGACACGAGACGTGCAACATTTAGCCAGATTTATTGGCGTACAACGAACAGGGTTTAGAAAGCTTTTGAAGAAATATAAGAAATGGTCTCATTCAAGTAGTCTGAGTGAGAAATTTCTTCCTATTCTCGAAGCTCCAACGTCCTTCACAAACCAAGATTTTACTTCAACTTTTCTCGAGTTATCTTTGCTGTATAATGTATTACGGCAAGCAAAACTTACTTCAATCACTGTATCTCCACATGTCTATCCGAGCAATGAAAAGCTTTGTATGTTTGATTGCGAAATGATTACCGCTGTATCCAATGCAGCCACTTTCTGGATTCACCCCGACAACATGGTCGAAACTAAAATCACTCTACTACGAAATTTGAGCCTGGTTTCAGATTCATCTACCACCTTGCCAAGCTCTTCATCACACTCTAATCTAGTTTCTTTAAATCTGTCAAGCTCAAAAAATCCCGTGGTTCCCGAGCAAGTCTCTCAAGGTGAATCCTCTTCTGGTCCAGATTCCCAATCTGCAGTCATTGACCATACATACATAACATTTTTAGACAACTCAAGGAAATTCTACTCCATTCAAACAAACACTGATCCTGGCCAGATACACAGTGTTTATGGTACAAATACTGCTTCAACACCAGTCCTTTGTTCTCCAGTAGGAGGTCTGCGCCACTTCTGTATTGCAAATCTTTCTTCTGAACAAGCTGAATTAATTTCCAAGTCTCAATATGAGGCTCTCGGCGGTACCCTTAAAGGCATGGATAATATGAGTAAAGTCGCCTTGTCTTGGGTTCAAAAACGCCAAGCATCACCAATCGCAAAGATGGCCTCCCAACGAACTAGGTTTCGGTATTCAGAAAGAGTTAATGATCTTTCCGCTGGTTCCAGTGCTTCATCTCCGACCAGTCATATGAACTCTCCCGACATTTGGGCTACACTTGACACTAATATTAAACTTACAAAAACTGGAGCCACAGATACGCAATGGCCTGATGAAGATCCAGAAGACGTGACTGAATTTCCACACTGTGTGTTAGAGATTCGATGGAAAGGACTTGAGAAACCTTTATGGCTTTCTGAGTTGGAGAGTTCTCATCTGGTATATCAAGTAAAGGGATTTTCCATGTATGCTCATTCCGTGGCACACTATTATCCGAACTCGCTATCTGTGCTCCCACAATGGCTCACTGTCATCAACGAACAAGTTGACATAAGAAAAGCCCCCAAACGTCGAACTTTAGCGAAACGAGGACAATCCATGTCGTCTATTTCAATTAATACGCCAGCTCCTGTAGCGCCAGGCATCTTACTGAACAACGAAAGGCAACCATTGATCCGCTCAGCCTCATCCAAATCTTTAGGTAAATCTCATTCAGGTAGACAAGATTATGGATCTAATACAGATTCAGAATATGTGTCGTCTGACTCGATGTCCTCATCGAAACCTGATCAGCCTGTGGTTAGGTATTGGAATGAATTTGATGACCCGGAGGATGGAGCTGAAGAAGGTGTTTTCGTTGTAATCCCTGACGAGGATCTGGATGATGGCTTGTTTAACGATCATGATGTTGCCTTTTTGGTTTCATTGGGTGAGTCTCTATTTTCCAAGGTAAATGCAGTTAAAACAAAAATACAGCATCTTTTTGGATATAAACCTGAACGCAGGACAAGACGAGGGTTGGCTACAATCTACGAAGATGAAGAAGACGACGATGATGAAGATACAGAATTTGAAGGATTTTATTCGCCTCGATTTAAGTCTCATCATGGTCATATTCGAGATATCGATGGTAGCTATTTTAGTTACCATTCAGCACAAGCTGCTGCTGAACAGCGAAACTCTATTATTGCTGTTCTTTATAGCATTTGCTTCTTCTTATCGGCACTCATGGTATGCACTCTTTTAGGTGTCCTCTTGGGTGAAGATATGAATGCAATCTCCATGGGGACTTATGTTTTCATAGTTTCTGGATTTTTTATTGCATTGGGAATCAGTGTTCTTGCTATGGGACTGTTTTTCATGAGAGCTGACATGCCACCCTGGTGGCATCAAACTATAGTATTCTCAACATTTTTCTCTATTATCTGCTTTGGTGTTGGCGGAGTTGCATGGTTATTTAGTTAATTTAGCCCCCAACTCTTTAATTAATTTTTTTTATATCTTTGTTAATTTATAATTATTGTATATTTGAACCTGATAAATTATATTATTTTCTCAAGTAATATTGAAAATTGAAATAAATAAATGGCAATAGTGCATGTCTCTTGTTATTCAGATGAGAAATCAGAAGCATCTTCAGTATCCATTCTTTTCATGTTGAACTTGCTTGCACAAATCTTTTCTCCGTATTCCATGTACTCATCTCGAGTGACATGGACCTTAGCCAACATCTCTGGTTGCAATCCAAGCTTACAGCCACCCTGCCATGCAAATGTGGTAGGATTGCTTGGAGTCGTTACTCTTAGGTAATGTTGGTCAGGTAGCAGGGGGGTCAGTGAACTTTTTAATCGTTCTACAAACCCAGGAAGTTTAGCAGATCCTCCTACAAGAACAATATTGGATGAAAATAAGGATTGCAGTTCCGGTGGCACTTTTTGAAGTGAATTATAAATGGCCTCAGGAAGTCCAGCTTGTTGAAGTCCCACATGATGAGGTTGGAACATGAGCTCAGGGACTGTGAATCGTTCATTAGAAAGTCGTAAAACTTGGGATCCAGAAAGAGTAGCATCACTTGAGGATTCTGAACTGATTACATGACCGATTTCTCCAGGACTTTCAGGTAACGCGTAGTTGATTAAAAATGGGTTGTCGTTTCGTTTTGCTTTAGTGCCTGCCATTTTATAGCTTTTGCACTTTTCCAAGTCTGCTTCGAAATTGGTTGATATGAAACATGTTGATTCTTTGATAGAGTTGATTAAATACGTCTCCTCCATCATGTTGAATTGTTGGAAAGACACTGTTTCTCGAAGGTAGTTGGTCAACATGCGACCACCAACAGAAAGCTGCTGTACCGCAGGCCAGTAGACTTCACCAAGAATGGTTGGTAAAACATTAGTACAATTGAAGCCACAATCAATAACTAAAGCACATTCAGTCAAAGGGTGGACAGTCGGAGTTGCACTTGTAGCTTCTTCACTTTGGTAAAGATCAGTTGTAAAATTATTCCAAGGAATCAGAGATCCTGGTGTACACCTATAATACTCTTCAAACCCGTATTCTTCAAAAATCATTTGATCTGTGTTTGCAGAGACGGCTGGTAAAGTCAATGCAGTCTCTGTTAAAATAAGGGACGTGTCAGAGGGATCAACTTGAATCTCCGAGTCGTACCCAAAAAACGTGTAATTCCAAATGGCATACTCTAATCTCCAATCGACTAGTTGGCCCTTTTCATGGGGCCGCTGGAACATTAATCCGCTGAAATCGGTACATCCTGAGAACTGGGATCCAACATATGACCGCTTGTTTCGACCATGTGTAACACAGTTGGGAATCTGGTATGGTGTCGCTCCAGCATCATCAGACGCGTATCCAATCTTTATTTGATACGAGCCATTATCTAAGACGAGTACTTTTGACATGGCTTTTACATCTGGGGATATAGAGGGATCTGGGGGAGCACTTTGCAGAGAGTATCAGCGATATGTGAAAAGAAATCTATACTTAGGGTTGGGGCAGGTGTGGACTGTGTTAGCTTCTCGGAGTCAAATACCCGTGTAGCGTATCGGTTATATTTCAAGAATGCTCTGAAATCCCATTTTCTTCTTCTTCGTGACTCAAATTCACTTTTAAACTCCTCTTTCTTTCATCACTCCACAGCTCTTCAATTCCGATCCAATTCCACAATGTCTGTTGTAAGTATATATATTATCATGCTCCACGAGGGTCAATACCAATTCTAACAATGTTTTGTTTTTAAAAGGTCTTCACTGAAAACGCTCCTTCTCCCGTCGGCCCTTACAGCCAGGCAATCAAGGCCAATGGATTCCTCTACCTGTCTGGTCAGGTTCCTCTCACCGCCGAGGGAAAGCTTGTCGAGGGACATGAGGACATTCAAGTTCAAACTCGCCAGGTTCTCACCAACATCAAGGCTGTAATCGCTGCTGCCGGTACCACTTGGGAGAGCATCATCAAGGTCAATGTGTTTGTTACTGATATCAACGACTTTGGAAAGATCAACGAGATTTACAAGGAGTTCTTTTCCACTCACGCTCCTGCTCGTTCTCTTGTTGCTGTCAAGGCTCTCCCTCTTGGTGTCAACATTGAGATCGAGTGTGTTGCTACTTATGCCCAGTAGACTCAAACTGAAGAGATTTCATATATGATATTATTGTTAAAATAAAATAAAAGAATAAAATAAGATCTGGTTGCTTTTCTTGTTAGTAAATGGTAATTGCGGTGGTGCCGGTGTGATTTTTGCTATATTCTTAGAAATGAATATTTTCAATGAGCCAATTCTTTGGAGATAAGAGGAGTTATAACCGTGTTACTTTTGTTCTCGGTGTGTAGTTGATGCCTTTTGTTGGTACCCTGTAGTTGCCTCAAAACTCGGTGCTCTCAGCAACTGGAAAGCTGAATTTGTTGATATTCGCCATTCTTGCTTCAGCCGTGCTTCAATCACGTGTGTCATAACCCTATTTTACCTTTATATAGTAATATAGTCATGTATATCATTATATACCTTTCTCCTCCAAATTCTAATCTTTGTAATACCAATTGAATTTCTCTATCGTTTATCTTGCGTTTTATAATTCTCAAGGAAGTTAAAAAGCATTGTCTTAGTAGTTTCAATGAAAAATAAACCCATTTTTCTGCCTGGTCTTTCAAGTGTAAGTTGGTTAAAAGCTATTCACACAGTTTTAGGGCACACCTCCTTCGATCGGTAAATTGTATAATAAATGGTCTTGCTGAGAAGATAAAGAAGAGGAATTGAGATACGGTCATGTGGTAATGAAAGGGGAAGATTGAATCTAAAACATACTAGGTACTAGATGTCTAACTACTGGTCATTGTTAAAGCTTGAAATGATATACCTTCAACGCCCACTAGTAAACGTACTTTTAGTGTTAGTCGAAATCGAGATTAGCAAGAAACATGAGTCTTCAGTTAGACAGGCAGGTTAGCCGTTTAAGGGCCTCGCTTGAGCCTGCCAATACCCTGATCTGTTGATTCTGCGTCGTTGGATATAATAATTTGAATGTCACCAGCCCTAAGATTTCCAAAGATCACAGATAATGGACATCTCATTTGGCAATTGTCACTTGAACAACTTTCCTTTACGAGTTTATCCAACATTTCAAGAATAACGAAAACCTTTTATCTTCTACCACTACCCTCGATTGAAATTATGTGTTAGTCGTATTTTAAAATGAAGAGCGTATTACTGTATTTCCTTCTAATCGCAGTCTCTTTGTTCTGTAGCCGTTAATACCACTGAACGATAATCCTTTGAAGAAAAGAAAAAAAGGCCGATTATAATTATTCAACTAAACCTCGATTTGTCAATTCTCAAATTGGCTTAGTTTTCCATCAATTATATACGCAGGGCAGTCAGTCAAGACATTATGGCTTTTTCTCCGGTGTAAAGTTTTCTATGTCCAAATATTCTCATCTGTTTTCTTCCATACGTCAGTCGAAATCGGGTTTTCATTTTTTATTTTCAACTGCTTGGGTAGACTAAACAAGTCAAGACTATTTAATGCCATTGATTGATTACTGGTTTGTATGACATAGCGTACCTTGTACAAGACTTTGATTGATTGAAATTCAATTCAACTTACAGACCTTCCTTTGTCTTGAAGATGTTGAAATCCGCTGTTCAATTAATAGTGGTGGTAGTTTGAATTATGTGACATTTTGACTCCAAGTCTTTCTTGAGGATGATAATAATAATAGTAGTAGTTATATAAAAATAATATTCATTGTAGATCCGATGTCCAGGTTGGCATCCATGCTTATTACGAAAGACTAAACAAGTCTATATATTCCAGTATGGACAAGGAAGGCATTGAGGGTTATTTTTGATTTTTGTTGGATCAGTGGACACTGTGGACACTGTGGACCATAAGGAATAATGTTACAATGCTATGGAACAGCAAAACAATGTTCACGGCTATCTTTATCAACATGATATCATGTTCTGTCAAGATTTGACTTGGAAGGAGGAGAAATATATATATACAAGTGTTATTATTCAAAACACCATCTGGTATTATTAAAAGCCAATCGAGGAGTCAAGACCCAACCCATTGGATAGTATGGAGAGATCAATGAGTAATACGTAAAATAAATCCGAACAATTGGAAATATGAAAAGGGGACAATAAAATAAAATAAAATAAAATAAAATAAAATAAAATAAAATAAATGAGTTGGCTTGAAGTAGAAGAATAATCAAGACATTCAAAGGTGGTCACTGAAAAAAGAAGAAGTAGACGAATTAATATTAAAATAATTAGGTTTATATACGCTATTGATCTTGCATTCTTTTTTTTTAAAATGAAGAGTGAAAAAACCTTGACAAAAAGTGTTTGTCTAGTTTGAAAAGTAAATCGTTGATATTATTATTATAATCTTTACCAAGCTGGAATTTCGTCAAAGTTCTATGAAGAAAAAAAGTCGACAAGAGGAAAATAAAAGTAAATCATGTAACAGAATTAACACAAAGGCTGGTAATTTCAAAAATAAAACCTTAAGAAATAAAAACTGTCGAAGAGCTAAAACCCAAGAGATCCTTGGTATTGGATCAAAACTATACAAAAGAATGAATTCAAACCAGTCTTGAGGGAATATCATCAGTTGCGCGCGTGTGGACATTGAAGATATTAGATCAATTAATCAATTTGAAAAGTATCTCTCACCTGCTCAGAATGAAACAAAACCAAGCTCAATTGAAAAGCCCAAACCAAGTGGGCACTTATAGAACAATTACCTCTGAACTCTCTCTGGAACACTAGAACACCGATTAGAATACAAGAAGCGTTTTAAAGAAAAGGGAAATACAATAAAATAAGAGCCTGACCCGTTCCAGTCGATTTTGGGGTCCTTTGAATACTAAACATATATACAGTGTATGAGTTTTAAATATATGGTCCTCGGCGTTGTTCTTTTTTTTTGTATTTTATTGTCGATCTTGGTGGATCTCTGTAAAGAGGAAAGAAGAAAATGCTGCAGTTGGTGTGAAATTTCCCATATAAAAATTTATTATGTGATTTTATTATTAAGCCATGAATGAAATGCTTAAGATACGAAATCAGGCATGTCGCATTGGCTCTGAACAATTAAATTAAATAAAATAAAATAAATAAAATAAATAAAATAAATCAAATCAAATGAGAAGGTCGTAGAGAAGGTTTAACCAAGGCGGATACTTGACAAAACCAAAAAATAGGTATGTGACCACATGGATATAACGGGCCATTTCATATAATAAATTGAGATCGATGGGATTTTTGGATTTATTTCTGCTCAAATCTAGAAATGATATTGATGATGATTGTTGTGTCCATGTCTGTCTGTCTCTGGTTCTGGATATATAGGGAACCTGTTCAAGTGCATTTACAATGTAGACTAACGATCAGGTAACCATACAGCTACAAATAATAAATAAATATAAATAATAATAAATATAAAAAATAAAATGGAGGAACCATAAATCATGAACAACCATGATCAGATACCTATACATTTCCATGTTATGTTGATATATAAGGGGGAGGAGGAGGAGTTTGAAATATCAAGTCAATTTAAGAGCACTTTTTTTTATTATTTCTTAATAGTCATAGTTAAATGACAATCACGATAATAATCACGATAATGTTGGAGTATCACAGATAAAATAAATTCATTAACGCTCAAGTTTATCTTAAAGTTATATAGCAGTTACAAAAAGAGAACTCAGCATCTCAGGATTCAATTATATTTTTGTAAAAGCCTTGGTTTCTCGGCACTTGGAATAAATTACATGTGATTCTCCCTAAATCACAAATACTTCCATGTCTTATGGTAGACTCTTAGCTCAAGTCCTACAATGATGATACACTAAGAAAAAGATCAAGTCATCAAGTTGGTATGAAAAAAAATAGACAAATAATACATAATACATAATACGTTCAAATAAATATAATCATCTCATTAGTTATAGCTTGACATCTTGTCTTGAGATATCACTTAACCGACGAGGTCCTTGGAACCTGGAATACGGAGTCATACTTTGCTCAGAATCTGAGGAATTATTTAAAGGCGCAGGAGGAGATGTTGAAAAGAATGGTGTCGTTGTAAGCTGTTGTTGCTGTTGCTGCTGCTGTTGTTGCATGTTAACAGCTGAAGCCGCCCATGATCTTCGCTCAGTCAATAGAAAATGCATCTGATGCCTTAATGAATTAACTAGTCCTCTTAGATTCGAGATCTCTTCGCCAGTACGGAAACTTTCCTGCATTAAAGACATGCCATGTCTCATCTCCATGTCAGCTAAAGCTGCCGTAACTCGATCTATTTCTTCTCGAAACCGATCACCTTCCATAAATAACAGCATGAAATCAGAATCTGTGAAATTGGTTGTAGATGTGCGGGGTGGTGATGTTGAATTACTTTCAGGAACTGTAGTATTCGTATTCCGGGGATTACTAGATGATGATACAGCTTCAAGAACTAAAAGCCGGTCTAATTTCTGGCAAAGTGCTTTGTTTTCTCGCTCCAGTTTGGCAATACGAGTATTTTGCTTGGTCAAGGCCGGCGCAAACGTCGTGAACCGACAAGTCCTTGCATGTTCATTCGCAAGAACTTGACGTTTGCCTATCCACGAACACCCAAACTCAGATGCAGAACAAGGCACTACCATGTCTGGACACACATTAAGATGGTGCGGTAAGTCACACCGCGGCATGGCAGTAGAGCAGACGGGACATTGGTCCTGGACATTGGAGCAAGCCGACTGTACATGAACTTCAAGTGTGAAAGTAGGGAACGTCTCGCCGCAGGAATTAGGGCATTCCATGGGTTCATGAAAACACGGCGGCTGGCCCTGTTGATTCGATTCAGCATCGTTAGTCGTATTCGATATTAGATTTTCTGGTTGCCGACTGGTAAGTATGAACCGTTTTTCTATCGGATCACTGCAGATACTCCCATCGGTTTTCATCCCGCCACACTCGAATTCAGTGTACAAGCAGTCATGTAGGGTATGGCGGTCAACTAGCCATCGGGCACACTGATGATCACAGCCCCGCGGTTTATGAGGACAGTACACTACTAGATCATTGAGTAGGTTTAGTATGAGTAGCGGTGCCGGAGACAAGTCGTCTACAGATGGTATTGGGGTTCTGTCCACCGGACATTTTGAAGCGGTTTCTAGCGCCTTTGAGATGCATTTTTTACAAAAAGTATGGCTAGGTAGACTGTTAGAAATAAAGGCCATAAACGTTCAGTTAGAACACTCACTTACCCACATTTTGTGGAGTATGGGTCTACCAACACACATTGGCAGATGGAACAAACCAGTTGGTCCAGTAAAGGATTAGATACATAGTCCAGACTCCATAAATCAACACCTTGTGGGTTCACAGGAACAAGGTCTGGCCATGTCAAGTCTCGAGGTTCATCTGAAGGCTGTTGGTGTCCG
This sequence comes from Geotrichum klebahnii, assembly GCA_030570935.1. Lineage (NCBI taxonomy): Eukaryota > Fungi > Ascomycota > Dipodascomycetes > Dipodascales > Dipodascaceae > Geotrichum > Geotrichum klebahnii. The sequence goes on along the minus strand of JAJLWW010000009.1, from coordinate 128,045 downwards.
TCAGTACTATATATGTCGAGAGGTGCTTGCATTTGCAATTGGAGAACGAGTAGTTGGTCAGCAAGCAAGCCAAAGTTGGGGAAGGTATTGCCAGTAGTGGGCAGTGAGGTTAGGGTATATAAGTGGAAAAAGATGCTCACGTGATATTATAATTTGAAACCTGATCTGCTAGAACACGACACATTTCAAGTAACGAAATAAAAATGGTGGTAATAATAAATGAAAAAAAAAAAAAAAAAAAAAAAAGGCTAATGGATAATAACTTAGGCATCTGTTCAGGAGGACAGCGATGGGGATGATGGCGGGTGATTATGGATCATTGCGTATGGTTACTGATCGCTGATGATGGCTGATCAGTGGTCACTGGCCAAGATCACAGGTAAGGCAGCCATCCAACCAACCATCTGCCAGCTGATACAAGAGCAAGAAAAAAAAAAGTTGTGACTTCTTGTAAAGTGAAGGACGTGGCCGCAGTGGTGGCCGTGGTAATGGTGGCCGTAGTCGTCGTTGTGGTGTGCTCAGGGGCGTAACGTTTAGGTACTGCCGAGTACTAGAGAGAGCGTACTCCTCCCGACCTTAGCACCCACCGCCACTTTTTACTTGTCCAAGGTCTGAAAGGTTCCAAAGTTAGTTCCATCAAGTATTACGTTGGAGGCCAACTGAAGCGATGCAATACCACCCGCTTGGTGATCATTGATAAGTCTGGTAGAGTTTGATATGACGATTGTATGTTTATGATTTCTCTGTCTACGTTTCAATGGCTTCTTACTGCTGATGCTGATTATGCTGCTATTGCTCCTGCTGCTGCTCATATGTCGGGTATATGAGAAATCTCTGTATGGCGAGCCGCCGCCACTGAAGGCCGACGTTCTCAGATTCCAAATATAGCTGTGGGCCCAAACGGCTGAAATTCCAGCATAAAGCTGCCAAACACTATTACATTTGAGTACTACCGCATACTGCATATACAAACATGCGTTGCGACACTTGTGCTCGCTTATTGTGTTTGGCTGGGGTTTGGGGTCGACATAATAAATGGCTAATAATGGCTGATTATTTATTATTTACTCATCAGCGTATTTTTTTTTTTTTTTACCGTGAACTAGAAAAACTAGAAGACGCAGCCAAACCAAAGCCTGGAGGTGGCAACTAGTAGGACTCATGGGCAAGACCAGGTTCTTGACACACACAAACACAGTCGGCACAAAGTCACACCACTTGCGTATTAAGGGTATAGGGTATGGGCATGCCAGACTCGTTACCATGGAATTCTTCCAGCGTTGACCCGGCAACACCTGCACGTTGGAAGTGCCACGTGAGAGGTTTTATAAATGGGTACTAATATGAGTGTACCTCGATGGATAAAAGAGAGAGACGTGGAAATATAGAGAGTGCTAAAGTACTGGGGAATTTATTTGAATATCTGGCTCTTATGTTTTTTTTGTTTTTTGGTTTTGTCTTCGTTTTCTTATTGCTTTTTATTTGGGTTTTTTTGTTTTCAGTTATTTTAGTTTCTTGAGTTTGGTGATTTTTGGTCTGCATGCTGCTGTGCAGATTGCTGTGCATATTGCGGTGCATCTAAGAAAATTTCAGTGGAATTCAAAAATAGTTCTCAAGTGGACACCCAGTCGGAACCCACTGGTAATACGGTAGGAGGCCAAATATATTTTATAAAAACGGAAATTTCCAGTCTAACAGAGTATTTGTAGTACTTGTGGTACTTGTGGTACTTAATAATGAATTACCTAACACTTAGTAGAATGCTGAATAGAAGCAGAGCCTGGTGGAATCCCCAATGGAAACTGCATATTAATAATGTTAATTATGTATTTAAGACTGTGCAGACATACATCCAAACACTATATTGATTAACTCAGTATTTTCGTATTATTACTCATGCACAGTATGGCAAATTACACACACACACACCCTTTGCCACCATAGTCGTCTGCCAGTTATCTCACTACTGGGCCCATTTAGGTTTAGTCGAATCAAGTACGGGCAGTAGTACATTTGAGACTGTATATCAAATATTGCGGCACGGGGGTTGGCTGGGTGGGTGATTTTTTATTCGCCTAAAAGAAAGTCTGTAGTAGTTGTGCTGACAACTGTATGGTTGTCTTTTTATTTGTTAACCTGGTGGCTATTGGGCCGAGACAGTCAACATCCAATAGATTTCCTTTACTGCTGTCTCTTTCTTTCCATCCCTTTCTCTCTCTCTCAACTTGGTGCTACAGGTCTGCTCTACTACTAAGGTTACTGCTGCTGTGTTATGGTACGGACTGTACTGTACTCTACAATTTTTTATTTAATTTTTTTCTTTTACGTTTACGATTTGTTTTTCTCTGCTTTTTTTTTTTTTCTTGTAATTTTTTTTTAATTACTTATTTTTTATGATTTTTCATTTTCTCATTTCTTTTTCCATTTTTCCCATTTTATTTCAACCATATTTCTTTTTCTCTATTTTTTTCTATCCAACCTTTTTTTATTCATTTATTTAATAATTGTCAATTATTATTTTATTTTTATTCGTTTTTTCTTATAATAAAACTCTCATCGTTCCCTTTTTTTTTTTATTTTTTTTTTCTTTCGATTTTAAATTTTTGTGATTTTTGTGATTTTTTTTTCTTCCTTCTTCTTCTCGTTGATTTTCTGTTCGTCGTCTTCTTTCATCCTCCCTCTCGCTGCCTCCTATTATTTATTAACCCTCCATCATCCATCACCATTTGACCTTATTTATTTATTCTTATTTATTATATTTATTCTTATTTATTAATCATCTCCATCCATCTCAACTCTTCCCTCTCTTATTTATTCTAATTATTTATTCCTTCTATTTATTCCATCTCAAATCACTTGTGTCCTTGTTTATCCACCATCAAAACTATCAACTCTTCACAACAAAATCTTCAACATGGCCTCTCCTCAACTAATCCAACCTATCCTTCCTGATACCCACTGCACTCCACTTCCTCTGCTCTGGGGCAACAACTACAGTAATCAACAACAACCGCTCCAGCAGCACCAGCAACAGCAGCAGCAACAGCAACAGCAATCAAAACACTACTCTCTCCCTCCTTTGGTCGTCCCCAACGGACCTGGATCGCCTCCTTCGTCCCCTAACTCTGTTTCCTCTGCATCATGCCCTCTCTCCAGCCAATCTAGCATCTCTTCTGACCTTCAAAATCAGCCCAACACTCCGCCTTTGACAAGATCCTCTTCTTCGTCTCTGTTCCGCGACTCTGGAATCTGGTCTTCCTATTCTGCATTGAACCAACCTAGAAAACAACCCCCTGTCCAGCTCCCTCCACAACAGGTCTCGTTCAACTCCCAGACCACTCCTGGTACTCCCTTGAACGAATCCTTTGACAACTCCATGTATGCCCATCACCCCCAGCAACAGGCCGTGCCCTTGCCCCATGGCCACCGCCACAGTTTCCCTGCTTTGTATGCTGGTCACCAACCCGCTCACCATCATCAGCAGCTCCCTCCTTTCCAAGAGTTTCCCTTTGCTCAGGAAAAGCCTTTGACAGAGGCTAATCTTTCACTTCTTGATGAGCCTTACCCTCGTTGGGCTGAGCACAACCAGTATGGTCCCCAGTATCTTGCTGGATTTCCTCCCACTCCACCTTTGACTGGCATGAACGAGTCCAAGGAACTTCAGCTCCAGCAGCTCCAGCAGCTCCAGCAACAGCAGCAACAACAGCAACAACAGCAGCAGCACATGTTTGCTACTGAGGGTGTTAACGACAGTTCTCCTCAAACTCCTGCTCGTCGCCATTCTCATCGATCCCACCGAAAGTCTGATGAATTGCGTGGCGGTGCTGGATTGTCTCGGTCTGCTTCCCGCAAGGCGAGCAAGCTTATTGTTAACACTGAGCTCTACAAGACTGAGTTGTGTGCTTCTTTCATCAAGTCTGGTGGCAACTGCCCCTATGGCGATAAGTGCCAGTTTGCTCATGGTGAGCATGATTTGAAGGTAGTTGACCGTCCTCCCAAGTGGCGATCCAAGGCTTGTCAGAACTGGATCAAGACTGGCACTTGTGCATATAATGAACGTTGTTGTTTCCGCCACGATGGAAACTAATGACTTTAACGGTCTTGGTTTAATTTTGTATTTATCTTTTTAGTTTCTTGCCTTGTTATTGTTTTATTCATTATTATTTATTTATTATTGACCTTATGTTTTTTGTTATTATTATTTATATATTTATTATATTTATTATTATTATAAGTTTTGCAATGATTTCAATATGATTTTACAAAGATTCCATCCGACTTGTAAGAAGGTATTAAGGAATTATCGATTTATTGTAGACAGATATAATTCCTTTTCTAGACTTTTCTGTCCAGGAACCAAACTGAAGGCGTAGAGGGTCGTAAGTTGAGTACTAGTATCATGGGATCGTGCGATGAGGATGATGATGATGTTGATAGTTAAGAATGAGAAAGAGAACGAGAGAGATGAGATGAGTATAATGTCTTTTGTTTGTTTAAAGTGTTTACGTTATCATTTAGTGTTCTGTTATGTAATTATGTCTTAGTAAGTAATGTTATGTTAAGTTACATAAGATGAAATATGTATGCAGACTATCAGAGCACAAAAGGTATGAAAAATGAAATAATAAATATATGAAAATATGTCTGTTTGACTGATAATAAATCGGTCTTGTTCTTAATTATTTATTATATTGATTTAACCCGCAAACAACCCAGACATGTACTCTGTGATTATTTCTAAATGTCTACTCTTGTTTTATCATTAGAGTATATAATACAAATATAATATATATATAAGGTCTTGAACGAATGATAAAATAATTATCATGTTTGATTAACATTAGATAAATTTATTAAATGTAGGGTAAAAAAAAACCCACCCTTTTTATTATTTTGAATATTATTATATTTGCATTTTGTTGTTGCTGCTTTTATTTTTTCTGCTATTTGGTATGAACAGAGTTTTTGTTTGGCCCTGATATAATATAAAATAATATCAAATATATATTTTGATTGATTGATTGATAGCATGGGGGTATCAGAGAATTGAAATTGAAAATGGGAAAAAAATATTTTGAAAATCTCCTTGAAAAACAACTCTAGATCCCCAGTGCAGTACAGTATAGTACAATAGTAATAGTACAGTATTTAGTAGTTTCTAGTACTTACTAGTTTACTGTATGTATAGTGAATACACCAGGTATATACCACTGGATATACCACTATAAACCATTTTAATCTTTTCACTGTATACACATGAAAAAAAGATAAAAAATAAATTCCATCAGTCAGATATAAAGTCAGCGGTAAGGGCGGTCATGTGACATGGTTAACGTGTCAAACGTGTCAACGTGTCAATATCATTACTCACATACAAAGAAAATAAATAAAATAAAATAAAAACCTCATTGTAATATGTAACTTTGTAAACTATCAAGTAATATGACTAACTAAACTTAACTTAACTAAGAATTTAGTTTGCTCTGGTCAACGCCTTTTTTTTTGTGTTTTATGTCAGCCGCCATAGTCTAAAATATATGTATATGTGCATGTCCGGGTTGTTTATGACTAACACATATCATAATCACATTTTAGACTAAAAATACTTTAAAAAACTTATTTAAACATAGATAGTTCAAGTACCATTGTTGGTACTCCAGAGAAGAGGGGTACTTGAGATGGTACTTGAAAGTGAAAAAGAAGCAGCCATCTTTATACTTTTGGTGTGTGAGTGCTGTACATGATGTCATTATACTTGTCACTTTTCACTTTTTTTTTTTTTTGTTTTTGTATTTTACATACAAAAAATAATTAAAAAAAAAAAAAATACCGTATTGAATATACAAAGTAATAAAACACATTTATACATCTTTTATATTTTCTACACAACACAATCATAACTAATAACTATCATGTATTACTTTGAATTTTCTTGTTTTTTATGCACTACCGGTAACAGTTCCAGAAACAGCCATTTCAATCCAATCCAACTAATCCACGATATATTTTTTCAAATAAGAAAAACAACAACAGCATGTACACACTAAGAATCATTAATTAATCTTACGAATTAGGAAATACATCCGTGTATTCCAATAAAACGAACTATGAATGAATGATTTTTTTTTTGTTTTTTTTGATATTTGATGTATTAGGAGCAAAAACACTCATTCTACCCTCCATACTGTTCCAACTGACTGTTCCAAGTCCAGTTCAACGATTGGGGATTAATAGACGACTAATAAGGATGAACAAAAATCAATTAGAGAATTTAATTAGAGAATTCAATTAAGGACTCCATTACTGAATTCATTAGGAAGTTTAAAAACACCTCCATCACAATTTGAAGAATGAAATTACTTACTTGCAAAACGTCTCATTAATTTTTTTTTGTTTTTTAATATGGATCCTGTTATCTACCTAGTCTAGTCCATACTTGACATTCATCGATACCTAGAGAGGTTCCTCACAGTATTACAATGGTTTTGTTACGAGCCGAACAAAGTAAAATCTTCACTAGTAGCACCCTAACCGTATTTCCCAAGATTTAGTAGACCAAGGGTAGGGTAAAGGATCTTCATTTTTTTTCCATTTTTTAAGGGGAAATTTAGGGTCTAAAAACATGAGAGAAAATCAAATAAAATCAAATAAATAATTTCCATTTATGACTCAACCTTTTCATATAATAAAATAAGGAGACTGTCAATTTTACCTGTCTTCATTTCACTCACTATAATAATTATTATTTACTATGGGTCTTAATTAGGTAGTCCTTGTTTTGGTTTGGTACAAAATACACCTTAAATATATCAAAATCCAGATTATTTTACGTAAATTCCACTTAAAATATAACAAACTAACGAGGGTTATATAGGATTTTACAAAATATAGCAGTATTTGCTATAGCATAGTATAAATATATACTATGGACTCACTTACCAACAGTATTGTGACTAAGCAACCAACGTAAATTAGTAACCATTATTAACTAATAAATGACATACTATACTGGCAATATTACTAATCCCAAGTCTCTCAAATTGAGAAAGTCTTCAAATGCCCCAGTTAACAAGTTCTGTTGTTGAATTTTTTTTTTTTTTTTCACTCATACCGGGTCTTTCTTTATCCTTCCATAACCCCCCCTTTTTTTTTACTCTGATTATTATTATTATCATTATTATCATTATTATTTAGTGCCTTTTACTCCAGTGCCTTGTAGATTCTATAGAATGTTGCGAACTTTGAAGTTTGATCAAAGTGTATTACTGTTCATTCTTGATAGTGTGTGTACATGGAAAATATATATACTGTATTATAATATTATAATATTTATTCAAACCTTTCAATATATACGTAGCACACATGGATAGGCAAAACGTTACCCGTTTAAAAAGGGAAACTCAAAGAGTTCCTCCTAGCAAAACCCTAAGCAAAGGAGTTGGGTAGCTTGAACCTTTTCATTGTTTGTTGTTGTGTGCACTGCCTAAGTTGCAGGTAAGAGAAGCGTGAAGATTTTTTTTTTTTTTAAAATGACTGTGGCCGGATTTGTTTTTTGGTTTTTACTTGTTTTGGACTTGCATTACATTTCAAACACTCTATTTATACTTAAATTTGATGACACACTTTTATTACGGCATCATGTAAATATTGACTAAATATTTATAAGACATTATGTTATCATGTATTACACAAACATTAAGTAATATCAATCGTCTTGCGTTCGAACCCCTGTAGTGCACTTTTATTCAAATCAAACTACAACAACAGTCTTGTCATTCATGAATACAATAATAAATATTTATAGCTCTAACCATTAATCCATTACAGAGCAGTGCCTCTCTCAAACGAATCCCGAATCTCCTTCGTGTACTTGTCGTAATGCCGTGACAGCTTCCGGTTGAACTGCTTGTTCTTCTCATTGATATATGTAACATGCTCATCCTCAGCGTCGTCTCTCCGCCGTCGTTTCATCCGTTTGACATCGTCTTGCTTTAATTTCCCAACCAGTCGGTCTACTGCTTCCTTTGACGGTTTGCTATGTAGCGAGTCTAATGATGCACCACCACTACCATTACTACTACTAGCATCGTATACTATAGTTTCGCCATCGGGACCTTCAATCAGTGTCGCATTCTTCTTGAGCGTTGCCAGCTTTTCACGCTGATATGCTGCCAAGTCCGGGTCCTTGAGCTCTCGGATTTCCTTCAAGTAAGCCCGTTCAGCAGCAGAAGCGAAATCAGAAAAGTGCGCCGTATCTTTAGTTTGTTTCTTCAACGCCACACGCTCATCCCACTTTTCTGATTCTTCAACGGTCCAATCCCATGCCCGTCTTCGTTCAAAGTCAACTCCATTTTGTTTATCTTCAAGTTTAGCTAGTTCGAATTCTGCTTCTGCCTTTTGACGTTCAAGTTTGCTGATCAGTTTGGGGTTGTTGATTTTGCTCGATGCATATTCTTTATGGACTTCTTTGCGGTTGCTTTGTGCTGATTCGGTTTTCCGTCGCCGTAATGCGTTAAGTCGATCTAACTGCTGCTTTTTTTGAGCTGCCCCGGCTGTAGTTTGGGCTTCTTCTGCCGGTTTGGAGTCCTCAGTGTTATTAGACTCGTCCATGGTTGTGAGTTATAAAGTTGGTGAAGAGTAAAGTCATGACAAAAAAAATTCCCAACTACTTCTCCCAAAAATTCTCATCTACTCCTCCCAAATCAAACCCATTCGCTGACGACCAAAATGTCTGATATTGACAGTCTTTTCAAGGTAACCTAAACTCTACACAAAATCCATGGTACTCAATTCTAATCTGTATATTGATGATAGAAATCCATTGCAGGGATTAAAAGGAAAGATCCGTTTGATCGAGGTATGTAATACTCCCACTATTTCATTCAAAACTAACCATTGTAGCCAAGTCCTTTAAACAACCCAGGCTTGACGACGACAGTGACACTGAAGCTGGCCCATTACCACCTCCAGAAACCGACTTGTTAACTGATAGACAGCGCCAAATTCAGGAGTACATTGATCAAAATGATGCTAATGCTGGAGTACGTAAATCGACGAGTCTTTATTTTATTTTATTTTATCCTGCTAACTGTTGCCAGCCTGAAACCTACGACAAAGCATTCTTGTCCAAGCTGCTCGTAAACTTCGAAAAAGCAGTGTCCACTAACCTAGAATTACGTGTTAAACATGCCGATGAACCACTAAAGTGCGTAATATACTGCTTGCATTCTAGTCCACAGCTAACCAAAATATTTTTTTCAGATTCATGGACTCTGAAATCGCCCTCGACAATGCGATTAAATCCCTATCAGTACTCGGTGAAACTCCTCTACTCCCGCTACTAGTTAAATCAGGCAGTGTTGAAACCCTGACCTCCCTCGTGGCACACGAAAATTCTGATATTTCTGACAGCGCTATCAAAGTCATAGGCGAACTTATTGATATTGACAACTCTGCCGATCAAGACGACATCCAAGCACTGACGCAGGATCTACTAACAGCCTACAATTTCGGCACAGTGCTTACCCAGTTTTTGGAGCTGAAACTGAGCACCAATGAAATGGATAGTGAGAGCGTTGCCGATGCTTTAAGGATCGTTGAAAATATCAACTCACTGGGCCTTGAAACAACTGTGCTTGCGTTTTACAACACAAAACTAGTACGCTGGCTTCTACAGACCTTGAACTCGCCGTCATGTCCTTCTACAATAAAATATAACAGCGCCGAATTACTGGCGTCTATGTTGGTCACCAGTCCGCGATTCTCAAGTCTTGTTACAAGTGATGGCGTAGATGCGTTGTTACAAGCAATTGCTCCTGTGAGAAAAGGCAGTGTACGTAAGGGAAGTGATGAAGAAGGGTTTTATAGGGATTTGTTTGACTCGCTCATCCGTAGCTTACGCAGTGATTCAGCAAGACATGCGTTTTTAGAAAATGAAGGAATTGAGCTCATGCTAATTCTCGTCAAAGATGGGTCTAGTGCAACCTGGGTTCGCCAGGATGCATTTCGTGTCCTTGGAGAAGCACTCAAAGGTAGTGATGGAGATTCTATCGCCAAGCGAATAGTGGAAGCAGGTGGGCTAAAGCGGTTATTTTCAATTTTATCCAAACGTGCCACCAAAGGTCATAAACGAGAAGCAGTGGATGAAGTACTACATATCGTGGCATATCTCTTGCGGTGGTTACCTCTTGGATCATCGGAGCGAAACCGAGTTGTAGCTAAATTTGCCCAGGAAAAGTTTGAAAAGCTTGGGATAATCCTTGATCTTCGACGTAAAGCCATTGAATCACTCAACGCTCAGAAGGAGGTACTCCGAAATCAAAAGTCACAGCATAATGACGATGAAAATGAAGATGACGCTGAATTACGGCGATACGCTGAGCAGCTTGAAGAAGAAGAGTCTTTGCTCAAGGCAGGCAAGGAGAGATTACGAAGTATTGATATCATTTTATCTTGGCTAGCTATAGAATATGCTGAGTTTAAAGATGAGCTTGTTAAAAATCAGGGCGTTGATGCCAAACAACTGGCGGCAACACTTGAAGATAATATAACTATGCTGCGAGAGTTTACAAGTGCTGCTGAAGCTGATGATCAAGATGAAGCATTTGAACAGCAAGAAGCTCAGTTGACATTAGATATGCTTGAAACTTTGGTTGAAAATTTACTCTCATAATTAACCTCGGCAAAAATGGGTGCCATTTATTTTTGTATTACTATGCAGGTGTAATTAACGTATATGTGCTTCGAGTAACTTTTCACGAAAGAAATTTTTTTTTTTCTCTCTCCACAAAACCAATATCATAAAAGAACCAAAATAAAAAATGCCATTACTCTTAGATGACCATGTAACTCCTACGACTGTATACCATATCCCTGGTACAGGTCCCTTATTCTACTTCATTCCGGGAAATCCGGGCTTATCAGAGTTCTACGGGCCTTATCTTGAAGCTCTTAAACAACAAACTACTGATTCCCTTGGGCTTGATCTAGAACTACTTTGCCCTTCTCATATCGGATTTGACACCTTGTCTGCGAGGAGTTTTGGACTCTCGCCTGGTGATACTAGTTATACCTTGGATGATCAAATTAAGCATAAAATTTCGTTGCTCCAAGATTGGGTTCAACGTAACAACCGTGGGAGTGACGATTCTGCCGATACCTATGCAGGCGATAAGCAAGATCTCACCACAACAACCAAAGTCCCGAAAAGAGAAGTGATACTTATGGGCCATTCAGTCGGTGCTTGGATGGCTCAACGAATAGCGGTTGCTTTTAAAGATAATGAGACTGTTGATATCAAGCTAGTTGGTTTGGTAACACCTACGCTCATTGATATTGCTAAAAGTGATCGTGGATCCAAGTTAGTATCCCTGGATAAGGTCACAGATCACCCTGGGTATTACTTAGGCCGAGCTTCCCAGCTTCTGAGCTGGACTGTTTCCAAGCCGCTATTAAGACGTCTAGTATCGTATGTGCTAAGCAATCCTTCTAGTCCAGCTAGCGTTGAAACCGCGATTGATGCGGCCGTATCTTTGATTTCCAAACCTCGAATCGTACGTCAAGCTATTGACATGGGCAAAGAAGAAATGCATCGTATTGGGTCTGAGCTTGAGGCACCAGACATTAAGGGATTCTGGGACCCGGAAATGGGGTATAGAATCTGGGGCTTTTTTGTAGCAGAAGATCATTGGGTTTCACCAGCAACAAGGCAGACTTTGGTAGAAGCGTTTGGTCAGCAAAAGTATGCACATATTGATTTTGAAGTTGATCAAGAAGGTGTAGAAAGTAGTGGTGATGGATCTGAATTGGATTCAAAATTAGGTCCTGGTACCGTGAAGATTGCTCACTCGTTTTGTGTGCGCCAGTATAACGAGGTGGCTACCTTAACAGCTGCACAGATCAAGAAAGCGTTTGCTTAGAATGAACTATACCGTATATACATGAATACATGAAGTTAGGTCTAAGCTTCTCAAGCTTTGTCAGGTATATCGATATCTGAGCTGTAAGTTCAAGGGTCTAGATCTGAGTTTGAAGTCTAAGATTACAAGTTATATAGAATTGTATTAAAAAATGAGGCCAACATATGAAGTACTAAAGTACACTGCGAACGTCTATATTTGTTCTTCTTAAATTAATGGTTGACTTTTTTTTTTCTTTTGAAATTCTGGTCAACTTGACCAAAGATCATTAAGTAAAGACCCCCACTACAAACGCTGAGGTTCGTTAACTATAAAAATGAGTGAATTGCTTTTAATTGTCTTTTAAAAGCTTTTTAAATTTATCTATTTCATATTTTCAATTGTTAAAGAAACAAACATTAAAACTTTTTCCAAGGTCGATAAACTATAAGCGATGTGAAGGGTAGTCTGATACTAGGTAATGAACAATGAACTGAAAAATACAAAAGTTGGGATAACTTCACCCCACATTCAAGCTAAGAATTTTTATTCTTCCCTGGATCAACTTTATAAGGTTTACAATAAATTCTATTCGTGTTTTCTCGCGCAATTTATCTTCAATTTTGAAGCAAACATATTAGATTTCCTGGATCATGCCTCCATATACTAAAGCCACGCTTCAAATCGCTCTTGACGACATACAAAATGGCAAGTCCAGAAGTTAAGCTTCTAAAGAGTATAAAATACCACTGTCAACACTAGCAGACCACATTGCTGACCGTGAAAAGCATTCTGAAACCCATGAAAGTCGGCGACTTCTTTCTAGGGAGTAAGAAAACCGGCTTTGCGATTGGGTTCTTGTAGAACACAAACTCGGCATCTATACAACCAATAAAGAAATCCATGAGTTGGCAGAGGATTTTCTTATAGCCCATGCCATTGATGACATATTAGAAGACAATTGGGTTGAGAAATTATTAACGCGCCATCTGGAGCTCAAGCGTGTTAGACGCATCCGAATCGATTCAAAGTGGGATAAAGGTGATCCAGCCGAAGTTGTCGGGGATTATTTTCGCATTTTAAGCCTCCCAGAAGTTAAAGATATACGACCAGAAAATCGGTATATTGTGAACGAGGCAGGAATAATACAAGGAATGGGAGCGAATGGTCTTGTGCATGGAAATTTAGAGAGAAAGGTTGCATATAGCAAAAACCTAGATGCAGAGCTTTGGACAACAATCGTGGAGTCTATCTCAGCAACAGGAAAAGTTCTTTCTCCTTTTGTAAGTGTCAAAGGAAAGAAGATTAAAAGATATTTACCTTCAAGAAAACCTGAAATCCTTGAGGATTGGCATATCACAGCAACATCAACCGAATTTTCTTCTAGGATTGGTATGTTGATATGGCTAAGAGAGGTCTTTATTCCCCAGACGAAGCCAGATCAACCAAACGAAAAGAGGCTTCTCGTTGTTCATGGCTCACGCAATTACTTTGGCCAGACTTTTATGTTTAACTGCTTCAATAATGACATTTACGTTATTATCCTTTCTTCATGTAATTCGCACGTCCTCCAACCTTTCAAGGTGCCTATCTCTGGGTCTGTGAAGCAGGCATATCAATCAGCTCTTTCTGAGCTTGAAAGCACCGATGATACTTTACAGCAAGGCCAAGAGGCACTTCTACAATGCTATTCACAAGCAAGACTTGCCGGAATTACAAAAGAAAACATCCAAGCTGGTTGGGAAGCTTTCGGCATGTGGCCTATTAATCTTAACAAGCCACCGTACAATCCAATGCTCAATGAAATACCAGAACAGCCAAATCTACCCGCAGATGATCTGTCCGACGGCCAACTAGAAGTCAACATGGAAAAGATATTGTTAACCAAGGAGGCTAGATCGGAAATCTCTCGAAGGCTTTCATCTGTAGATCTTGATCGTACTACCCGGCTAATTTTAAGAAAAGCGGCAAAACGGTTAGACTATCTCAGCAAACAAACTGAGATTGACAATAGCCAATATCGGGAGCTGAAAAAAAAGTGAACAAAGCTCGTCCGCAAGATAAGATCGAACAGTCAGGCACAGACGATGAGGAGGAGGGTTCAGAATCTGTCAATGGAGAAAATAATAGAAAAAGAAAATAGAAAAAATTTATATCATGAAAAGTTTTTTTATTATTATTTTATTTTTTTATAGGAGTAAAAAGATGATGAAAGCTCTTTCAAAAAATCTTCTTTTTGCCGACAGAATCTCACAAAGATTGTTAAGATGGCATGACAATGAACGAGAAGTTTAAATAAAAGTTGTATTTCTGGATTACAGAAAAGACAAATGGCTAAGGTTACAATTATATACTTTTGAATTATTTTTAATATAAGGTGATAATTATGTACTTTGACTTGAAACCTACGAACAATTGAGGTCTATTATTGCTCTGAAAGTAGGACTAACCTACCCCAATTTAGCTGTTATTTAAAAAATTACCGAAGAAAAGAAGGTGATACACAGTTCTGAATTGTACAAATAGCTTGGCTATATTTGCTAACAGTGTTTGATTTTATAATATCACCAGGCCAATGATTTTGATTTTTCGCTTCAATATCAATTGCCTAAATGTTCGATCTCGGTGCAAACTCAATTCTAGTAAGGAACAATATTGTTTTGGTTTCATTATTTTATTTTAAAAGAATCTATGTTTTTGAGGTTCTTAATGTATTTTTAATATAGAATCTAATACTTGGTATACGTGAGTGGTTCAAGAAATTTCACAGAGTTTTTGAAGTGAATTGAATCAGAATAAAAAATGTTCTACTGGTTTACTGGAATAAGGTATTTATAAATCCAATGATTCAAATCACCACCAATCATATTACATGAAAAGAAAGACTTTGAAAAATCAATATAAACATCTTACTAGGTACTAGGTATTCCTCGAGCCCTTCGATGATGTAAGTGGGCATAGTTTGGAAGGCTTACTATTGTGGGTAAACACCAGTCTTTGAATATCGTGGCACACTCCTTCTGTGAAACTGCCAATGAATGACAAAAAAAATTGAAAAATTCGAGATCACAGACCATAGACAAACTCTCTGGATCGCCGAACGCTATCATGAGTAAAGCAAATTACGAGTTCACAGAGAACGAGCCTTATTACGACAAGTCCCTGGTGGTTGGAAATAACTAGTAAGTCAAGATAAAAGAAAAAGAAATAAACCAACAAAAACCTCTACTTTAAAGTTCTCTAACAAAAAAAAAATTAGCTACGACGAATCTCAACTGGCCAAACAGCAAGAGGTGTTCAAGCAACAGCAATCCCGAAAGGTATGTGGCTGTATATTTATCGAAAATTTCATTTTGCTAACGTTGTTGATCTAGAATAATCATATCCCTGAAGCTGTTAAAGACTTTATCTTACACTTTCAGAAACAGTTCAACGATGGTAACGCTTATGAACTCCATGCTTGTTACGAAAATGGCTTCAACAAATTGACAGAAAACTTTTACAAGAATGCTCCCTGGCCTGATCCAGAAACCATTGTCGGTCCTTTGGTTAACGATCCTACTTTTTTGATTTTTTACACTGAAGTCTATTTCCGTCATCTGTATGGACTTCTCCAACCTACTGCTGAACAGCGTTTCCAGTCATACGAAAACTACTGCAAGTTATTTAACTATATCTTGAACTCAGAAGGCCCTGTTGACATTGAGCTACCAAGTTACTGGGCATGGGATATCATTGATGAGTTTATTTACCAGTTCAACACTTTTTGCATCTATCGCAGCAAGGTTATCAAGCGTGGTTCCAATACCGAGGAAATCGCTTTGCTTAAGAAGAACCCAGAAATTTGGGGTGCATACAGTGTACTCAATGTTCTGTACTCTCTTTCAGGTAAATCTAAAATCACTGAACAGCTACAAGCAATTAAGGCTGGAAATGACCCACTTACTGTCGCTGGAGAATACGGTTCCCGAAATCTTTACAAGACTCTAGGCTACTTTTCCATGGTTGGTCTTCTGCGTGTTCACACTTTACTGGGTGACTACTCATTAGCTCTGAAGACTATGGAGGGAATTCAACTCAACAAGAAAGCCTTCTTTGTCCGTGTTGCTACCGCTCACTTCACCACTTACTACTATGTTGGATTCTGCTACATGATGCTACGAAGATATGCCGACGCCATCAAGGCATTTTCACATATTCTCTTATTCATTTCTCGAACAAAGAACATCAACCGATCAGCTCAGTTCGACGCTGTATCAAAAAAATCAGATCAGATGTACGCTCTGCTTGCTATCTGCGTGGCTCTGAATCCTACTAGACTTGATGACGTCGTGCACACTGGCTTACGTGAAAAGTACGGTGAGCAGCTTTTTAAGATGCAGCGTGGTGGTGCTGAAGCTCTGCCTATTTTCGAGGAGCTTTTCAACTTCTCTGCCCCCAAGTTTGTGTCACCTAGTGTGCCTGATTTTGAGAACCCAATTTTGAACGGTGCTCCTGCTAATTATCACAGCAAAGTGTTTATTGCTGACATTACTAACGCTGTAACCTCTCCCTCGCTTAAGAATTATTTGAACCTGTACGCTACCATGGACATTAGCAAGCTCTGTACCTTTTTGGAAACCACTCCTGAAGAGCTCCGCAGTATTCTTGTTAACTTCAAGTTGAAGAACCGACAACTACGATGGACTGAGGGTGACATTTACACAGGAGAGCCTGCCAACTTGTCCGAAGTTGATATTATACTTGAGAATGACTTGATTCACATTTCCGAGACCAAAAATAGCCGCAAATATGCTGACTGGTTCATTCGCAACACTGTCAAAAACTACTCTGTTCAAGATTACATTTCCAATCCTGAAAAGCAGGATCAAACTGACAGCAACCGAAGGGATAGAAAGAGAAATGACAGAAAGGATAAAGAGTCGTCCAAGTGATTTGTTTTTGACACCTAAAAAGTACACAAATAAATAATTATGATAAAAATAATAAAAAAATAAGTTAAATATTAAAGGTAAAATTAATCCTGCGGAAACAGTATGTTTTTAAATTGACTTTGGGCAGCCCTATGGACTTGATCTGAAAACTCTCCACCATACAGATCAGCATATTGCCCCGTTGATACCAGATATGAAATGTCTTGTTGAATACCTTCTAAGCCCCGAATGTAGCACCAAGCCACTATCCCCACTAGAGTCAAAAAGAACATGAGCTTGATCAAGCCCAAAACCATTCGGAATATCATTTTGGTCGTACTAATCAGAATAAGCATTGACACATAGAATATAATCACCAGCAATAGAATCATGAACAGATCTGGTTGTGATGTGAAAAGTGACTGAATAGGAGGACCTGCCATAACCTGTAGTTGGTCAAGGCCAAGCTTAAGATATGCAAACACTGTTTTCGCGAGGAAGGTAGCGACTGGAGCCATTGTGAATTATTAGAAATTCTATATCGTCAGTATTGTAAGGTCTGTTGATTTTTGCCTTTGAACGCTTTGTGGAAATAAGTTAAAAAGTTGGTAAATGTAAACAAATTACCCTGTTCAGAAATGCAATGATTTTTTTTCTTCTGGCTTCAGAATCAAGAAGGGAGAATTGCAGTCCAACTGCGATACTTTTTTTTTTTTTGCATAATTTCATACTCTCTCTGTTTCCATACT
Source organism: Geotrichum klebahnii (assembly GCA_030570935.1). Classification (NCBI taxonomy): domain Eukaryota; kingdom Fungi; phylum Ascomycota; class Dipodascomycetes; order Dipodascales; family Dipodascaceae; genus Geotrichum; species Geotrichum klebahnii. The sequence goes on along the minus strand of JAJLWW010000009.1, from coordinate 110,486 downwards.
TATAGAAGTAGTCGCCACCACGGGCCATTGAAATTCTTGTAGCTCTCAGTAGCCATACCTCTGATTGAATTTCTATCAGTCCTTGCTTAGTTTGTGTTGTTTGCTTTTTTTTTTACAATGCCAACAGTCGTGGATACTGCCTACTATGATTTGCTAGACATTTCGCCTGACGCCACAGAAGTGGCCATCAAGAAAGCTTATAGAAAACAGGCTATTATTCATCATCCAGATAAGAATCCAGATGATCCAAAAGCTCATGAGCGGTTTCAAGAAATCAGCGAGGCTTACCAAGTTCTTAGTGATAAAGATCTAAGAAAACGATATGATCAATTTGGCAAGGAACAAGCCGTACCTGAACATGGATTTGAAGACTCCGTCGAGCTCATCACAAGTATATTCGGCGGAGCTGCATTTGCAGATCTTATTGGAGAGATCTCATTGATTAAGGATCTCACTAAATCTATGGAAATCGCCGTTCAGGAGGAAATGGACGAAGAAGAGGCTCGTGCTGAGGAATCCGCAGAGTCTCCTAGTGATGAAAAGAAATCTTCCACTACTCCTACGACACATGAGACTTCTAGTACCGTTCCTTTCGAAACCATTCCTACACCTTCAGAAAAAGCTGAATCTACCCCACAAGCCACAGCCGTACCAGCAAGTGATGATGCAACCGATAATGTTTCTAGTCGCTTAGGAAATCTATCACTCCCTGCCATCACTAACGGTGAAGATGAGAATAGTGCTGCTACAACTGGTACTGAGACAGACCAGAAAAAGAAAAAGAAGGGCAAGATGTCAGCTGCACAAAAGGCTGAGCTTGACAAATATGCTGAAGAGCGTAAAATTGCACATCAGGAACGTGTAGAGACATTGACCAAGAAATTGGTTGATCGACTGAGTGTGTGGACCGAGACAGACAAGAGTGAAGGTGTCACTTTTGCATTCCAGGAAAAGACCCGATTGGAGGCTGAGGAATTAAAAATGGAATCATTTGGTATTGAGATGCTCCATGCCATTGGAACAACATATTACATGAAAGCCAGTACTCTGCTTAAATCACAAAAGTTTCTTGGACTCTCAGGAATCTTCAGCAGGTTCAAGGAAAAGGGAGCAGTTGTTAAGGATTCCTGGAACGCTATTTCCAGTGCCTTGGATGCTCAAATGACTATGCAGGAGATGGCCAAAGCCGAAGAAAAGGGTGAAGAGTGGACTTTAGAAGAAAAGATGGAGATGGAGAGACATGTTATGGGTAAGATTCTTGCTGCTGCATGGAATGGTTCTAGATTTGAAATCCAGAGCGTGCTCCGAGAGGTCTGTGATACTGTTCTCTACGATAAGACAGTATCTCTTCCAAAACGTTTAGAACGGGCACAAGCTTTAATTATGGTGGGCCGTGTTTTCAAAAACGCTACACGTACTCAAGAAGAAGAAGAAGAAGTCCGAGTTTTTGAAGAGCTGTTTGCAGAAGCTGCTGCTAGTAAGAAGAAGAAGGAAAAGAAGAAGGAAAAGGAAACCACCGAAGTTTCATCTTAATACGTGTTTGGTGTGTTCTGTTCCCGTTGGCTTCCTCATATTATTATTATTATTATTTTCTACTTGATTTATTGTTCTTGTAATAATTTTTTGTCGTTTTCCATTTAATTAATCTTTATGTTAAGTATTTCTACTATTATATTTTTTTGACCTTTCTCAAATCCATGTTAAGAAAAGCTTAGAAAAAGGCTTTGTAGAAGACTACATGAAGTTTAGCATATTATGTCCATGAGAATCATGAAGGTGAGAATCTCATATTTTGGGATCGTATCAATAGAAGTAAATTATATGTTTAGTTTGACTGCTGTGTATTTTTTTCCATCTTGACTGTATAATTGCTATGAAAAATAATTTTAAGAAATGAAACAATCAGATATATATAAATAAGATGTAATTTTAAGTATTAATAGTACATAGTGTTGTTTATTTAAATCTATAACGAGCGTACAGGAACTATATATCGCTGTCTTATGGTGTATAGAAACAAAAGCATCAGGCCAAGATTCTTTGTGACACACATAGTGTACACACATCACCATAAAGAGAGTAAAACGTATGAATAAAACCATTAAATTATCTTATAAAATCTGTTTCGTTTATTATGACAATAAAATTATATCAAACCATATAATAACTTTTAGTGACGCTAAAACCGTCTTTTATAAAAGGTTAACTTAGAAACATTGAAAAGTAGAACTTGTCAATAAATTTCATCTCCATTTTAAGTGACTAACTATAAATCATAATTATGAAAACAAAAATAGGTGAGCTAGCTTTGAACACAAAAAAAAGGTATAAAAAAAAGAAAGAAAAACCTTGAAAATATTATTAAAATACAAGTGATGTGCCGTTAAAATAAAAGCTTATCCATAATTACTACAATTGTTTAAGTGTAGTGGTAGGATTTGCTTGTATGTGTGCGTTGAAAATTATGAAAATGGAAAATTAGATGATTTAGAGGTTGAAGATGATGGTGACGAAGAAGGCCGAGGGGCGGATTGTGATCTAATTAATGCCGGAGATGGGGCTGCCAGGGCTCGAATAGTAGGTGAGAGTAATAATTTTTCAGCGGTTTCACTCATACCTGCTATTGGCGAAGTCGCCGCAGGTGTAGTTGGTAAGGGACTCACAAGCCCGCCATCTTCTAGTGGGGCTCCTGTTCCTGTTACCACAGAAGAAGGCTTAATAGCAGTTGCATTGTGGGTATTGGGAGGACCAGTTATAGGAGAAACGGGTGTCATAGGAGATAAATGTAAAAAGGCATTATTCGATAACGAAGATGATGAAGATGAAGGTGATCCCCTGATAGAGGGGCCTGGACTTTTTCGATCGGATGACCCACCAGAAGGACTTTTAGCAAGTCGTACGGAGGAAGATGATGATGGTATTGATGAATCTTTCTGATTTCGCCGAATTGCAGATGAGGACCTGCCTCGTTCAATTGTTGGCCTATTCAGCCCAGCTAAGTTTTTCCGGGATGTTGATGATGGCAAGCCACTAGATGTGGAATTAGAAGATGTTGTTGATGAAGATGGCAGATTGGATTTTGTAGTATTTGATGATGTTGTGGATTGCAGATTAGGCTCTCTGCTTACCCAGTGTTTCCAACCCTCAAAATCTATTAATGCTTGCATACATCCCCATTCGATAGTCTTTTGTTCTAGCCATTTGAGATTCACTGGTTTAGTTAAAAAGTCATTGCAACCTGCCGCTAAAGCTTCAGATTTGTCAGCTAACGAAGAGCTGGCTGTCAATGCCACAATAATTACTGGCGATCGAAACAGCTTAGTATCCAAAACTTCTTCAGTTTTGCCAACAGCAGTTTCAGTGCTATCTGAGACTACACTTGAAAAGACGCCAATACGATTTTGATGTTCTAGTTGACGAATCTTTTTGGTGGCCTCAATACCATTCATCACTGGAAGTTGAATATCCATTAACACCAGATGAAATCCGCCCTGGCGCCATTTTTCAATTGCTTCTTTACCATTTTTGGCTGTGGCCGACCGAATCTTGCGCTTTTTCAAAAACGTTTCCAGAATCTTTTGGTTAATTACATTATCTTCCACAATTAGCACATTGATCTGTGGTACAACAGTTGTATACGGTGAAATTCCCTTATTGATAGATAGAAGAAGCTTCCGGTTATTGGTGATGCTATTAGTATTCGAGTGTGCTTCAGTTCCAGTGGTGGCTGAACCACTGGCAGTCTGCTGAGTTACACGTTGATTGTTTGTGTCCCGTCCCTGTCTTGCATGCGATGAAGTTATATTGAGTTTTGCTAAATTAGCTGAAGAAGTCGAAGGTGTATTACGGGATTTGGAATTAGAGGATGTTCGCCGCTCTTTAACAGGCTCATCTCTTTTGGCTTTAAGCCGAGTAATTCCTCCACTTGGTTCTCCAGATGACTCGGATTCAGGGTGTGATACGTTTGCAGCTGCGGCAACTGCAGCAGCAGCAGCAGCGCTGGCGTCATCACTGATTCTCTTTCGGTTAAAATATGACTTAGATGCAACTTCGAGTTGTCCTTCTTGCTGTGGAGAAGATGAAGGTGAAGTAGAAAGTAATGGTGCAGACTTAAGACGCTGATAAGCCCCATTCTTAGTATGGTTGACGTCTTCACGGGAAATTGACATTGGATGGCCACGCGACTGAGATGAAGCAGACGAAGATGCTTGTGTAGAAGACGTACGCATGTTGTCTTTGGTACCTGTCTCAGGAGTAGGGCTAGAGCTTTGAGTGGGTAGGTTTCCCAGTCCGCCATCAATACTTAAGCGAGACTGGCCTTTTCTATTACCACCTGTGGAATTTTGATTTTTGAACTGCTTTGGAAGTAAAATAACACCATTACCAGTCTTATCGCGGCCATGTGATCGCTTAGTCCTATTATTTACAGGATTGTCTGTATCTCCTTGGTTTACACTGGCAGTATTATTGGTAGTGCTTGCGAGACCGGAGTTAGTAGGCGCAGTAGTAGAATTGAGAGGTAAGCTCATATTAGCAAGTGAAATAGATATGTTGGAAGGCGCATTAGTAGTAGGATTTGCTGAGGAAGAAGTATATAGGCTTTGAGATAGCGTTGGAGATGACTCCCGGAAACCATCTAAACTATTTCGTTGTTCAATAGAACTACTGGGCGATTCGGCAGAACCTGTGCTATTTGAATAAGTGGCTTGGTTGGGATTTTCAATTTCTCGTAGTCCATGATTAGGAATCGACTTTACAAATGGTGCTGATGACAGCTTACTAGCACCCGATTCAGGAAGCGAAAAGGGAGCTCCCAAAACTGGAGATCCAAGGCCCTGAGGCTCCTCTTGTGTGATTTTTCCTGTAGTATTGATACCAAATCCAGGTAAGAGCGTCGATGGACTTCCATGATTGACAGGTTGCTGTTGTATTATCTGAGAATGAATATGAGAAACTACAATAAGAAAGGCATCACTGATCGACATTAGACCATTCGGAAATAACCGATCAAGAAGTCCAAACACAGACTCTTCTGGAGACGCGATAATTCCATTGCTATATTCTTCAGGTGTTCCTATATTATCGGACTGTTTTGGAAAGCACTGAATATCAATATCGACAGGATCTACTTGTTTTCCAAGTGAATTTGGGTATTTCTGAAGGACCAATAATTTAAGGTCATCTAGGGAAATAAAACAAAATATTAGAAGTCTTGAACGTCTCAACACAAATTTTTCATACCTATGATATCATTTGAGTCCACAAATACTGTTGTTGGCACAGAGCCTTCGCGTTTAATCCAAACCCGGCGTCTTCCAGTAGAAGGAGGTAAAGTTGATGATGTATTCTGGTGTAAATTTTGAGATTGATGATGTTGTTGAATCTGCTTTTGCAGTTCAAGTAGAGCTAGTGAAAAGCCTTCTGCACCTGGAAACTGATTTGATCCTTGGTTAAAATAAGAGTTGGTTGAGGATATTGGCGTACCGCTCTGTTGAATTTCTGAAGGCGGAAAGCCGTTCTCAGTAGACATGATAAAATTTTGGCAAAAAAAACAAAGGTCAAAGTTTGTAGATATGGTTTAACATAGTGTCAAATGCTGAATATTTGAAAATAAGTGAAAACTGTAGAGCCTCATGTAATGGTATAACACTAAATGTGAATTTGAAAAAGTGGAAAAAATACAACGTAAATTGGCAGATATGCAATGATTGTAATGTGGGTAATGTATGTCTAGTAAAAGTGGTGAAGGTTTTTAAAATTGGGGGTGCGTTGGAGGTTTGACTGAAGGGTTTGGTGGTAAGGAAAAAAAAATTATTGGGTGCGTTATTTTTTTCTCTTCCTACTGCCTCACGTTTTTCTGCAATTTCGTGTTACCCAACCCAACTCCACTTTCCACATAGTAAAACCTTTAATAAACAAAATAAGTTCAACACAATAATTAACATCAATAAATAATAAAGTTACGTCCGAACAAGACTTAAATAACAATGTAGTAAAAACAAATAAAACCTATTAAAATAAACCCAAATTACTGAGTGCCATATCCCTCATCTAACTCACACTCATAACCACCAAAGTATTTACTCATCTGAACAGATTCTCCGACCAGTTCGCGTAACCTCACAAGAGAAATGCCCTCACGAGTACCAGTATTACCTCCTAACCATACACGAGCAACAGCAGAAAGATCTTCCAACTTGTGACGGTTTGCAGAATGTTTACGCTCATGCATCTCCTTTAACACCTTCCACAAAGCAACGAAACCAAGAAGGCCAATGTTCTCCAACTTGTTAATTTCAACTTTTTGTAAAAGTTGATAAGCAGGGTCTGTGACGTTACGGGAAAGGTAGCAAAGGATCAGGGAGCAGCGAATACCAAGACGAGAGTCCTGAGATACAACGAAAGGAGAAGAACTTGTCTTAACAGCAGATGAGAGGAATACAACATCCTCTCCACGTTCAGTAGTGACAGATTCTGAGTCAGAGCGAGATAAAAGAGAATCATCGCTCATTATGCTACTACTTCGACTGCTAACAGTGATATCGTCTTCTTCATCAGAATTCTCAACAGCGTTCTCTAAAATTGAGTCATAATTCTGATATCTGAGAACCTGAGTAGCTGGAGTAGCATGGCTATTGCTTCTGCTACGGGCTCCAACACTGCTGTTGCAAATGCTATTTGAGGTACTGTCCAAGTTGCTTACGAACTCATGAGAAATCCAGGCTTGCTGATCAAGTTCTTCCTTGAGCATATCCATAGCATTCTTTGCGTAGATTGCATCCTTCGGACCCATCAAAAGAGCCTCAGCGATAGCAACACGTCTAGCAACAATGGAACGAGGAGGTGCAATCTTGGAACAGAGTTCAAGACTATGGAAATCAATCTCATCACTTTCAAGCACATTTGCCAAGATTTCATGAAGAAGACTATTTGCATAAAGAGCAGCGAGAACATCAGCAATAGAACGAATAGACTTATCTGTGATGACAGAAAGATAACCCTCGTCATCTTCTCCAGTCATGCAGCAATCTGACACAGGAAGGCCATATGCAATGTTGTAAAGTCTTTGAATAGTTTCGGGAGATTCCTGGAAGACATCTAGTAAAGCACGAACGTTCTTAGGTACCACATTGTCATCATCTTCAAATTCCTCAGAACTGTCTTGAGCACCAGCTCTAGCCTTATTCCAGAAGTATTTACTAAGATATGATCCAGCGGAATCTAGAATATATACACCATGGCAAAGAACAGAAACATGAATAGACTGAGTGAGGAAACGAGAAGGGGTAGGGGGAAGGACAAAACTCTTAATGAATGTATAAAACAGTCTCGCACGAGTAGTATTTCTTTCATCACCACCGCACAATTGAGCATCAATAGCCCGAGAAAGGCAGTCGCATTTAACAGAAAGCTGTTCTTTGTCCAAGACACCAGCAATCATTTTATAGCCATCAGTACCCATGAGGTTGATGATAAAAACTTGAGCAATGTTCTTGAAAAATGCAACCAATTGAGAGGAAATGGTTTCTGATGGAATATCTAGAGAACGAGTATTTGTGAGCCACGTCTGTCGGCGCATTTCACAAAGAGAATATTCATTTGGAAGATCATCGGTAAAAGAATATTGATCACCTTGTACCTTAGAGTCTTTGGAAGAAGGAGTATCGAATAAACTAGGAGCAACCAAATAAAGAACTGTACCCAGAATAAGAGCAAACTTGAAGGCATACAGCAAAGATTGAACACCCCATGGGCCAATATGAGCGGAAGAAGTAAAAGAGAATAAAGGAATAGCAGACAATCCATGCATGTCCGAACCATCGTTCATGAGGCCAGCACCCATGATACCAGCCATGGATAACATCATAGCCTTAGAGGCATAATTGTTATTATTTTGAGGAGGCATTCCAGGGTGCCCTTGGGGGTATGCAGGCATAGCATTAGGGGGAAGGCCACCCATATCGGCTAGCAACTGCATGTCAATAGGCCTGCCATGTCTAGATTCAGAAAGCTCTTTCAAAAGCATTGCGTTACGCTTTTGTAAATGAAGAATATACTCTGTTGCCTTTGTAAGAACAGTAGCTTTATTCAATTTTGAAGCAGGAGTCAGGCCTTCTAAGTCTTCAGAAGGTCTTGGAACGCCCGTGACAACACATCGAAGAGAAGGAACACAATCACGTAATGCTAGAATTTTGTCATTAATGTTTGTGCGATAACGTTTCTCAATCATATTATGAGATGTTTTTTCCTTCTTTGGTTTTGTGATTTTGTTTGATTTACTTTCAGTATTGAGCTTCTGTGCTGGAAGCTTCTTCACTTGAGGAGCCTTTGCTCCTTTGTTTTTCAGATCAGACTTATCATCTCCTTGGTTATTGGCATGAGAGGGAGATATTGGCTCTTGTTTAACAAAACCATTGGTAGGAGAAGAAGATTCCTCACTAATTGGAATAGATGCATCTTCAAGTCCAAAGGCTTGGTAAGAGATATCATTGTAGGCGTAGTCTTCTTCAGGAGAGGTTCCAGGTTCTCCAGACGAAGAATCAGTAGCCGCTGAAGGGTATGGAGGTGTTATTGGGTATGAAGACACGGCGTTGTATGAATTATCTAGGGGAGCATTGTTGGAATAAGCCATAGTGTTGTGAGGGTTTGCGATAGGTGCGTTGTTGTTGGTAGATGGATACATTACTGAACCAGTTAAGAAGCCACCAGTAGTGTCAGAATCAGAGACGGAGTTTATGGACATTGAAGGGGATGATAAAGGAGAAGAATTGGAAGATTCAGCTCCGCTGTTGTAAAATGAATTTGGCTGGACCATAAAGTTTGATGGTTCTAAATTTACTGGATTCATCATATAAGTTGGGTTTTGTGAAGTGGCACCATTTGAAGTAGGTTGTTGCTGACTGTATTGGTCTGGTTGGGCTAATGACCAAACATCAGGGCCAGCACCGGTGAGAGTCGCACTGTTTGTATTCGTGTATTCAGACATGGTTGGATAGCATGCTTGTTGAAACTGTGGTTGACTTTGAAGTGAAGTGTTATTGTCGTCTAGAGAAGCGAGGAAAGCATCGCAGTCTTCAAATTCAAAGGGAATGGAAGTAGGATCGTCCATTTTCTGTTAAAAAAGCCAATCAATAAAAAAAAATATAACGCCTTGTCGAAAAGAACTCCGAATAATAAAATCAAAAAGGTGGTGTGAAAAATATAAAACAAACTGAAAATATGACAGGCGAGAACTTGATAAAATTTTGCGAAAATGTAGAAAATAGAGGTCTGGACACAAAGTCACAAGTTAGTTTTGGATGATGCAAATAAAAATAAGGACAACACAAGAGGAAAAGATAGGAAAAGATAGGAAAAGAAGGGAAGAGGAAGAAAGAATGGAATAAAAAGTGGTGTGTTCAATAAATGACAGGGCAAGGGTGTTTTGAATGAGAATGACCTGATTTTTTTACAAGCATAATTAGGGTTGAGGGTTGTCAAGATGAGGGACAAAAAAAGTCAGGCAACATTGCTCGTGTAATGGGGGCAAAAAAGAACAAGAAAAATAAAGACCAAAAAAAAACTCACCAGAAGGGCAACCGAGTCTAAGTTAGAAAAGAGTTATAAAGCAATTGTAGTAGGAGTAGTAGGGGGTAGATTCAAAGTTCAAAGTTTAATGCTCGATGCCCAATGTTCAATATAGAGTCAATGGTCAATGTTCAAATATGATCTACAAGCTTGTTACCATGAAGGTGGGCTTGTGAATGAGTTGAGCAGGTGAGCACAGCTTGTGAAGAAAAAGAAAGTAGTAGGTGATTCTGTAGTGGAATACGTCAAAGTATTGTGAGTGAAAAGTGGTCTCTGATGCTTTGATGATATGGTGGTTGTGATCTGTCGAGCCTTGTGGAATGGATGAGACCACTAAAATACGATATTATCTTTGTCTTGAATAGAAAATAGTAGGAAAGTCTAGAATAATGGCAAGCTGATTCTGATTAGCAGGTGATTTTCATTTGAAATGACCGAAGAAGTAGGAATTTTGGTGGAACAAGCCAACACAGCACCAAAAGCAGCAGACTTACAGATTCTCGGGATAGTGAGACTTTGCGAGGAAGTTAGAAAGTAACTATAACCTAGACAAAATGAAAATAACAAGAAACCCAGGATATTTGTCGAGAGAGTAAAGGAAGATGAACAGAAAAAGTAGTAAATTCGATTTAAAATTTTATTTTAAAAAAAAAGAAGGCGATGAGAAAAAAAAAAAAAAAAAAAAAAAAAAAAAAAAAA
>JAJLWW010000009.1:0-100120 GCA_030570935.1 Geotrichum klebahnii | reverse complement strand
AGCCAAATGTCCCTTTTTCAGTTAGAGAGCACTTTCCATCAATCAAGTGTTTCGGTTGGATTTGCCTTTTTGCTGCGGTTTTTACCTCTCTCATATGGCCAAGTTTATACCAAGGCTTTTTTTTCCCCAAATTTTAAATATTTTTTAAACAAAATTCAATATTTATCTTTATTTTATTGTTTTTGGGATTTTTGGGATTTTTTTGGTTTTTTGGTTTTTTGGTTCTTGTCGGCATTCACTTTTGTTGACTTTCAAAGCTGATACAAAGTAGATGAGATCACGGTGAAACCCGGTGGCGGTGGCCGTGGTTCTCAAGTAAAGTTAATGAGCTAAGTAAAGAGTATGTAATTAAGGGTCATCAAATAAGGCCATGAGTGCTGTCCCGAGACTCACTTAGCACTTTTTTAGTTATAGTACTAAGGGTACCGAAGAAAACCTCAAAAACGTTGAACCAGCCCAGAACAAATGTGTTGAAAGTAGAATAATGACTTTACTGACTAGGATTGAGGCTATTACTATTATTGTTAGTATTATTGTTATTATTATTATTATTATTATAGTCATATTTTGTATATGTGATCATGCCGTTTTCCGTATCTCTTTCCTACCAGTCTCATGGCTAACTGGTCAGAGCTCTCGTTTAAACATTTTGCGCTCGGCTTGCGTCGATGGTTTTTATGTGCCCAACTCTCCAACTTTAAATATAAAAAATAAAAAATTTAAAAATAATTATCTAAATAAATATAGAAATAAATAAAAAATATATACAAAGTTTTTTTTCCTTCCTTATTTCAAAATAAAGTGAATTTTATCATAATTATACAATATTATAGCTAGCTAATATTTTTCAACGGCTGTACTGGTACTTCCCTACTACGAGCCTTGCATGGCTTCTACCACTTTAGCTTTTTTTTCGTGTTTTCTATTCAAAAGTACTTGTTAATTGCCTTTACTCAACTACCTATATCAAAACTGTTTCACTCTAAATCTCTCAATCTCGATCTATACAAAGGCAAGGCCCGCCTCATCTTTAAGCTTCCCTTAATCCGCCGAAATGACCTCCATCTGTATCATCTGCGAAAAACCAAAGGATAACACGAAACGCGAAACAGGGATCCGTCACGAGAAAAAAAAAAAAAAGAATTTAAGGTTAATGCATTTAAAATTGCCATATTGGTAAATCAACATATCTCACAATGTAGAAAGAAACAATCATGTGATTGTTCCTTGCCCTGGCTTTTTAGCCATATAGGTAGAATATTGTGGTAAAGTTACTCGGTAGTCAAATTGAATTAGGGCTTGTAATTCCCTTCCTCATGTTGAACAAAACTTCTTGCGTTGCCAACCAATAATAATTGAATAAAAAATGTAGAACTTGGAATTTCAATTATTTTACACAATTTCGCTCTTATTATAATAATAATATTGAAAAAAACCAAAAACTACGGTCGTTTTACTCATCTACATAGCTACTTCAAAATTTACTGCCTCGTTTTGACTCTTGTGATGATTGACTGATAATAAGAACTTTATTAATTTACCATGAACCATCATTGAGCTTTCAAAGGGTCCTTTATGTGCCTTCATGCCTTCTTTATACAACTTGTCTAACTGAATGGAAAAGCCATTTACATTTTACATCTTCTATATGACATAATCATTTATAAATGATTACATAGCATAACGAGTTGCTCCCTGCTTCTTGCTGACAGTTTCTGGCTTCTTCAGGTCTCCCATATTCCCTATGCAATTTCCTCCTTTGACCCTTCGATTTCTACCCTTTTATCCCCACCTTTTACTATTCATATTAAATTTACTTCACTGAACCAATTCTCTCTGTTAAAGACACATTGATACTGTTTCTACATTGAAAATGCTTCGTTCTGCTTTTCCTAAGGTATTTACCTTCAACCATCTCATGCTACAAACCCCGCTAACGACTTAGACTGCCGTCCTGCGTGCTCTTACTGCTCCCTCCAAAAGAGCCCTTGCTACCGCTGCTACTCTTTCCCCAGAATCATATGAACCTACTAAGTATGGTGGCAGATACAATGTCACTCTTATTCCTGGTAAGTCGCAATTAATGGCTACTTCGGTTTGCATCCTGACCCAAAGCTATGATCGCCGACTATTCACTTGCAGCCAAACCCCAATTCGCTTCTGAATTGGCATTCCTCCTTCGACTAACCTGCAATAGGTGACGGAATTGGCGCTGAGATTACTGACTCTGTAAAGACTATTTTCCACTCGGAAAACGTCCCCATTGACTGGGAAGAGATCCAAGTTACTGGTGTGGGGAACAGTAGTGAAGGAATTACTGAGGCTATTAACTCTCTCAAGCGCACTAAAATTGGATTGAAGGGTATTCTCTATACTCCCATTGAAAAATCCGGCCATGCTTCCTTTAACGTAGCACTTCGCCGAGAGCTTGATATTTTTGCTTCTTTAGTTTTGATCAAAAATATTCCCGGTGTCAAAACCCGTCTCGATGGAATTGACATGGTTCTTATCCGTGAAAACACTGAGGGTGAATACTCTGGTCTTGAGCACCAGTCTGTTCCTGGTGTAGTTGAATCTTTGAAGATCATTACAAAGTATAAGTCTGAACGCATTGCACGCTTCGCTTTTGACTTTGCTCTCAAGAATAACCGTAAGAAAGTTACTGCTATCCACAAGGCAAACATTATGAAGCTTGCTGATGGCCTTTTCCGTGCCACCGTTAAAGAGGTTGGCCAAGATTATCCTCACATCGAATACAGTGACATGATTGTTGACAATGCTTCCATGCAAGCTGTTTCGTGGCCCCAGCAATTTGATGTTCTAGTTACTCCCAATCTTTACGGTACTATTCTTTCTAATATCGGTGCTGCCCTGGTCGGTGGTCCTGGTTTAGTCCCTGGTGTAAACATTGGGCGTGAGCATGCCGTTTTTGAGCCTGGCTGCAGACACGTCGGTCTTGACCTTAAAGGCCGTAATGAGGCTAACCCTACTGCTATGATTCTTTCTGCTACCATGCTTTTGCGTCATTTGGGTCTTGATGAGCATGCTAACCGAATCTCAAAGGCTACTTATGATGTTCTTGCCGCTGGTGCTGTCCGAACTCATGATCTCGGTGGTAATGCTTCTACTTCTGAGTTCACCAAGGCTATTCTTGACCAACTCGAAACATTGTAATAAAAAGTTGAACAATACATACTGTATATTCCGATTCAAAATTCTATATTGAACGTTGAAGGCATCTAGTAAAGGCTGATTAAGAATTTTAGTCACATGACCAAACTGATATCTTGAGACCTTCCTGGTTTTGGGGTCCAATCTCTTCTTCTCTTCTCTATCTCCCTCTTTCGCCACCACTAAGATAAACAAGCCATGGCGTTTGGTGATACCGTATTGCAATTGGTAAGTAACAATGACATAAACTAGATTAGCCCTACTGACGGATCAAAATGATTTTAGGAGGAACCGTTACTCCGGGTTCCGTGTGAATCTATGCGCAAAACATTCAAATCTACACAACGTCACTTGGAGCGTAATATAGACATTTTAAAAAACACCTCTCAAGGACTAGTGGCCAAAACACTAAATGTCAGTAGTAACACACTCCCTAGAAAGCAGATTCCTGGAACTCCAATTTCATCAGAGTCGATGACACCTGTAGGAGACGACGATGAAGACGAAAATAAAATGGAGTTGGATATAACAGTGGCCGCTGAAGCGGCAGCTGCCCATCCTGAAAGTGCTGAAGTATTGAACCAAATTGATACTATGATTGGAAGAGTCAAAGGTCTGAAGCGTAAGATTTCTACCTTGAGAGAAGAACATGAAACTAGTGTGGGTAAAGCTAAAGCAAGGATAGAGTTTCTATCCCAGCTTTATAAGGAAGATATGACAGATGTGGAGTCCGACAAATATAAACAATGGACTAATACTAGACTGGATATGCTGTTGATTGACTACTGTCTACGCAATGGCCAACCAGTAACAGCGGCGGAGCTTGCTTCATCTCAAGGAATTGAGAAATTGGTGGATATCGAAGAACTGCAACAGTGTAATGAAATTGAACGGTTGCTCCGTGTGGAGCATTCAACAACAAGGTGCCAGTCATGGTGCCAGGAGAACAGACAGTTCTTAAAGAAAAACAGAAGTAATCTGGAGTTTCAAATCAAGCTCCAGCAGTATATTGAATTAGCACGAGAACGAAATTTTACAGGAGCTATTCAGTATTATAGGCAAAATCTTATCAAAAGTGCAGAGAGCAAATTTGAGTTAATGCAACAGGCATCAGCATTACTAGCGTTCTCACCAGATGATTCGGTCAAGCCTTATAGCGACCTCTACTCCCCAAACCGCTGGCAAGAAATAGCTGACATGTTTGTACAAACATTTCAAGAACTCCATGGACTTCCACACAGGTCCCTGTTTTTACAGTATCTTGCAACAGGAATCACTGCTCTTAAAACTCATTCGTGTGAAGTCCCAACGTCTGAGGAGATAGTACAAGAGAAGAAAGAGGTTGCTGTCCTCGCCTCAACAACTACAAATCTTCAACAACAACCGTTCCGCCGAAAACACAAGGTGGATCTCACTCGTGGATACATGTGCCCAGTTTGTTCCGTCGAGCTTCGTCGAATTGCACAACCACTACCTTACGCTCTTCATGTACACTCACATTTGGATGCAGACCCCGTGCTTCTCCCTAATAACAGAATCTACGGACTCTCCAAATTACTGGATTATGCTAAGAAGGCTGGAGTTGCTGAAGGAAAAATTGTAGATCCTGTTACGACGGAGATTTTTGATCAGGAATCAGCCACTATAGTTTACCCCACTTAGGAAATATGCATCGAAACGATATACTTGAATATAATGTTATATATACTGCCATGTGTAGATTATATAGATTTAACAGTATATACAAGTCTCACTATCCACTACTTTATTTTCTCCCAAGTACGCCATCTGAAGAAGAGAACGAAATATCTACCAAAAAGATTAATGTAGTTAGAACTCCGGGCAATTCCACATAATGGATTTCTATTTTTCTTCCTCTAATTAATTATAGAACACTATTTCCTAAATTATCTCTCATTCTTTCTAGCATTAATTCTTCTATTTGACCATACCTAGGGTGAATGTTGTACAATTTACCTCAGGGTTTTTAAGAATTACTTACGCATCTATTAAGGCAGTACCCGATCAAATTACTTTACAGCTAAAGACTTACATTAAGCATCCTAGAGTTATTCAGGGTACTACTCTAAGCGCACAAAAGTATAATAAAGATTGATCCAAGGCCTGGTATTACCAGGATAGATGAGATATGGCAACATCGACTTCAAAAAATACGAGTCAGGAATCTGATGGTCATCCAGCAGCACTGAATGATGCTGAATTTAAGAAAGAACTTACAATAACAAAGCTAATTATGCGGTATCGAGTGCTGTATTTGAAAGGATAGGTGCAATGACTGAATCCAGAATGAAGTTTGAGAAATCATTGGAAAGGATTTCCTCATGCACTTTTTGCTGCAGAAAAAACTTACATATATCACCAATATCTTGAAAGATATGTTGCAATCAATATCTATATGTGAGAATGATGAAGGTTTAAGCAATTTGCTTACCACAAGGCTAATGACTTTATAAGGAAAGGAAAAGGGGATGGAGGTTTGAGTCATATCAAAAGCCTTCTATATTATTGTCAACAGCTTGAACGCAGTAGACCTATTGCAGATGCTGCTCAGCTTAAAATAGTGCATCCGAATTCAGCTTTAATTTTGGACCATCCAAAATTAAACAAACCCAATGCTTCTAAATAAGAAAAGATAAATCTTGATTTTCCAGATAAGATATTAAGGAAATCCGATAGAAATACACTAATTAGAATTCTTGGAAAATTCAGCCCACTTGAGGACCGATTCACGGATACCTTTTTCTTTTGAGTCAAAAGGAACTTAATGGGATTGAACGATTACAAAGATGAACTTATTGTGGTACAAACTTTTTTGCAGGCCTCAAGATACTTGGAAATGCTGATAACAAATACCTTCTACGCAGAATTCGTCTCAGAAAAGTGCCATAATCTCGCTAAGAGAGTATTTTACTCATAACTAATAAAGGTACCAGGCGACCAACCTACATCACAACAATAAGATTTTAGAGATAAGCGGCCTGATGTATGCCAAAGTTCTTGAAAACTCAGAACAAAAATATTTTTCTGTAACGAATTGAAGATAATTCAATGGAATATGAAATACATATTCTGCTCTTAGCCAACCTTATAAAGTGAGTGGAAGTATTGAGTTTTCTATGGCCAATGGCCTTGGAGGTTGATAAAAATAAATGAAGAATATACAGTGTAGAAATGCAACATAGTTAATACAATTTAAGTTGCGATTTCATTAAACTGCCTGTTGTCATAAAACTCCTTAAAAGATATTAAAATGTATTTCCATATCAAACGGCGTTGGATCATGATATGCACTGAATTGTACCACATTGTTAAATTTATATAAAATTGCCTGAGCTGAATGAAGACTGAATTACCGTTAGATTTGGTAGGCATATCGAATGCCAATTTGTTGATCAAGCTCATCATGGCATTTTTGCCCAACTACATTATAAACAAAATAAATCTTTGTAATAAGGACTGGAAAATTCACTGCAGCGTAAGGGAATATGAAAAGCATTCAAACTCCAAAGAACTTCTCAGACTATGACCTTTTGAGACTGTGAACAAAAGTTTTTAGAACAAGTGTGAGTCAAAAAGCAAAATATGGAAGATAAGCTCCATTCAGTAGATTATTCAGCTTCCTTACAAAGTATTGTATCTTCAAACGAGTTGTCTCATGCAAAAAATTATGCCAGAGTTACGATAGTACGTTACTAGAAAACGTAGAAAAGAAAATGAAGTAACTAGATTTTCGAGTCTGCTTTTAGAGCTGAAACGGTTTTAACCAACGCAACAAAACTTGACTTAGCAAGTGGAATATTTTTGAATTTAACGTTTTGGCTTAAAAGAAAGATTTCAATTTTTGCTCACAAACAAGTGACTGGAGTGGATTTAAGCAAAAAAGAAATCCATATACCTAAGAACCGATTCAATAGAATATGCCTGAATCCCATTACCAAAATTTTCAGCATGGCTATAGTTAAACAGTAAGTGAAGATTGATGCGATACAACCAATAATGGGAAAGATATGTTATGGAGCAGATAGCGAACGCATTCCCCAAACTTATATCTTTGTAAAAAGAATTATAAATTTATGTACAGTAGTGGAGTGAATAACTTTTTAAAGAGCCACTCAAAGATTCAGAAATAGCCATAGCAAGGAAAATACTACTATTTAGCAAACATGAAATACTATTCAAATCACTCTTGACTTACACTATTATGTGACTGAGCATGCATTAATACTTTCTCTTTAAAGAAGTTATTTTATGCAAATTTGCTCACACCATGTTGTATTGCAAGTTCTATTACACCAAAATCTATGTTTTTAAACATATGACCTGCTATAGTAATTTTGCCCTAGCATCTCTACAGATCTTTGAAAGTCAAAACCTTGTGTAAAAAAATATCTACTTACGCCGTAAAATTTAGAAAAAAGTTGATATCATGAATATTTATTGAAGTATATGAGACCCTGACACTTGATTATTTCAACAACCAGATTTGCTTTTTTGTTGGGTTTTACCTAAAAATAATTTAAAATCATTTTCTCTCTCTTTAAACCGAAATTGACGCTAATGATAATTGTGTTTTTGGTTCAAGAACCAGACCTAGCAATGAAGTAGTGAAATTTGATATCAAGTTGAAAACTAAGAAATTAAGGAATAACGCAGAAATAGGTCTTTGAGTAATGAGTAAACATAAAAGCCTTTCAAAATTGTTAACCATTAAACCTATTAAAATACATTTATAGTTTTTCAGTTTACTAAACAGATACTATAGAATATTTTTAACTACTCAAAGTCGAGAGCATTGCCATTCAATCGCTACCTTCAACTTCTTTTCACTTTTACAAATCACTCTGTTCCTTGGCCCATGTAATGGCAAAATTCTGAACACTTGACTTCGGTTGTATTTCTGGTTTTGACAACAGTTCCGAGTAACGTAAATCAGTCTTGAGATAAAAACTATATACATATGACCGACTAGTTTTAGACATTAGTAAACGAACTGAATTATACACAGAAATAGTCGTAGTAACATGACTTGATAAATGTCTCTATTAGTTGAACTAGGTTGCTGCTGCCTTAGTACTAAGCTTTTTGTACTAAGGAAAAAAAAATCAAACTCAACAATAATTGCCAAGTTATCTGCAAGGGCAAAAACACATAGTATTATTGCCATTAAGGTTTGACCAATAGCTGTTTGAAAAAACGGGCCCTGAAACCTGTAATATTTCCATGTATTCGATGTAAATTGAGGAAATAAAAGTATATTTTTTATATCGTATTGATATGTTGTAGAAAATCATTAGCTTCGATACCTCTTCAAGAAAGATAGAAAGGTTTTATTCAATGATCAAGGAACATGACTGGTTAATATTTAGCACAAAATTATGAAAAAAATAGCCAAACTAATGATGAGGTACAGACGATTCTTGAAATAAACCTTCAAAAAGGTCAATAACGCCTCTGTGGTCTGTATATACAACAAAAATCATGAACTAATCTTTCAGATGAATCTCTCAAAATCACTACTAATGAAATCGGCTGGATTTCTCATCCAGATCTGTAACTCCAAACTGCAATACGACTTGTTGAGGAATTTACAACTACTGTTCTCTGAGCACTTCAATAGTCTAAAACAAAGGTCTTCCCTATAGTTTTTATGCCGTCATCCACTATTTCTTGATGAGTCATCTGGGGTGAAACTGGCCGTACAGTGATAGTTCGTTGATTTAAGGCTTCACTATTTATGCTGGCTTCCCTTAGTCCATGTTCTGATGTAGCACGTTTTCTCCATCAAAATCTAGCTATTTTTGGTAAAATCCTAACTGCAGCTAAGGGAAATGCAATAGCGTGTAAGACATATTTCAATAGGCACTATTTAGAATAAAAGAATTTGGCCTAAATATGTACTTTGACTGTTCAGTGCATGATCCGGAAGAACTATGTAGGATGTAAAGCCGTCTCGTAGTAAAACAATAGTTCCAAGGCAACGAACCTTGAAAAGATAGTTCAAAAAGTAAAAGAGGAAATTTGCTGAAAGTGCCTATAACTAATTACTAAAAATATAAACTATCCAGTATTATCTTTAAAAGAGCAACGAAGATGAATCAAAAATTGACGAATTGAGATCTTTTGTGTTTTTGTATCGGAAGGTAAAAGTTAAGTGTAAGACGTTTCATGAGGGACTTTAGACTTTTGAGTCAACTTTAAGAAGCAACATTTTAAAACCTTCCTTTCTTTCAACTCACCCGGGCTTGGTGGTGTCACAAACTGGCTTCAAGAAAACGCCGACTTCATGTGTGAAATCAAGATCACCCAAAGATTATCTCAAGCCTACTTGTGAAAAGGATCCCAGCCGATAAAATAGAATATAAATAACTTCCAATTCCTGTCAAGTTATTTTTCTTTTCATCATCATCAATCAATCTGAACTGGTCTCCTCAATTACTTAGAACTCCTTCGGCTTATTTTCAACTTTTCAAGTTCTTTTGAATCTTTCTCACTTTCTTAATTTTTGCAACATTTTAACAATGAAGTTTTTGTTTTATCTCCTTACTGCTATCGCTTTCGTCGATGCTGCTGCTCTTCCTGGCTTTAAATGGCTCTGGGCTAAGAAGTTGGCTTACTTCAGTATGATCGCTCATTGCTCTAAGCCTCAGTATCAGGGAAAGGTTGTGTACTGCAACCCTGATGGCTCCCTTTCCCTTGGTGGAGGCGGAAATGTACTTGTTGCGGGAGTTAGACCCGGTGTTAGCGGAGATATCAAAGGTTACTATGGTGGCTGGAATAGAAATCAAGTTTACCACGGTGTCAGAGTTGTCAACAACCAATACGTTGTGGTTAAAGGTGACGGAAACGTTGTCAATACTTATGGTAGCAAAGATAAGTCTAAGAATAAGGCTGGTTACGACTCCGCTGCTAGTGTATCTACTACCAAAGCTAAGGCCGCTTCCTGGACTGTTACCGAAGAAAGAAATATTGTCATTAACGGAGGCAAGACATGCTACGTCTGTGTCGTTAATGGTGTTCACAAGATTTTCTCCAGTGCTGATGCTTGCTCCAACAGTGTTGCAATTACTTTGAAGGCCTCAGTCTACTAAGTAGTCTTTTTTTTTTTTCCAGTAAAAGGGGCCCTAATCTGAATCCAAATGGACTATTTCATTTCCAAGCTAACATCTATTAAAGCTGGTCTTATTCCAATATCTTATTTTGTTCTTTTAAATCAAGGCTATTTGCCCTGGAGGTGAATTACTTGAAGATTATAATTTAATAAAATAATCAATAAATAAGTTCTCTAAACTATATACCTCTATAACCAATTAATACTGTCAAAAAAAGAAAAGCATTCAATGACTATCTTATTGATATTAAAAAGCTCGAGAAGTTTGATTGATCTATTATTGGTAAATTAAAGAATGCAGCCATGCAAAAATAAGTCATGAATCTTGACTTCACCATCCTGTTTTGATCACACAAACTGTAAATTCGTAGCTGAATAAAATTTGAAAGTATAGATAGGAATTATAAGGTAATGAAATAATGTTTAAACGTTACAATTTTTGAATTTAACCAATTTAAGGGTCTTAGATTTCAATTTTGAATTTTTGCAAAAGTGAAAAATAATGCATTATATAATTTTGTATATGTCAAAAATTTGTCAATTTTACGATTTTGGCACTATGGCCGAGCGGTTAAGGCGAGAGATTAGAAATCTCTTGGGATTTTCCCGCGCAGGTTCGAGTCCTGCTGGTGTCGATTCTTTTTGCATGAAAGAAATTCTAACTTAGGTGAAGAACGATTTTGACCAAAGGGGAGGAGCTCATGTTTTACATCCCCATCTAAATTGCCATGCTTTTTGTTGTGAGTTTGAATATAGTTTTAAGCTGAGCATAGGGGTTTAAATTAGAGCCATTGCTATTTTAATTGAAAGAAATTGTGGTAGACTTGAAATTCATTTTCACAAAAGTTGGCTGCATTGTAATGTCAACAAAAGGTAGTACGTTGGCTGAATTGAAATTGCTCGGATAACAAAGAAGTAAAAAGGTTGGAGAATCAGTTGTAACGTCACAGTGTTCTTTCTGCTGAAGACTAAGAGATAAGATAGTCTTTTTTTTTTACTGAAGACTGGGGTGAAATATAAATAATTATATTATCATTATTTTCCATAGTGGCTACATGAGTATGGATCATATTTTGAGAGAAGATTGGGGCTTTAAACGAAAGGGGACTAATTAAGTTGTCGATTAAGATTAGGTTGAAAAATAAACCAGGATTATGATTTACATAGAAATTGTATTTTTCTATTTTCATCCAGAGTACACAATTTTGTGCAGCTAGGAGAATATATCAAAGCCTCAAAAAATTAACTTTATGTCAAAATCTCAAACAAAAAAATAAACCATTTCAATTGCACATCAAAGTCCTTTTTCTCAAGTTGTTTGTCCTTTCCGGTATCAAAGCTCATTTAAAACATACTCAAATGACTCCTGATCTATCAGCCAAAACTCCATGATAAAACAAACTTTCACCAAGTTCATAGTTTTGAATGTAAAATATAATTTTATTGCAATACCTTTTACATTACCGATCTCATTTTTTTTCAAATGGAGCTAGCCGTTTAGTTACCAGGTCAAACCGATATAACTTGCCCAGAATAACAATCCTTGCCAAATACCACTGAGTTGGAAGGTTCGGAGTGGAACTTTTCCTATTATCATACTAGTACATACTTTGCAGATGTCAAGGCTATACATGAATTGAATCGATATTATATGTCTCCCACGCCAGGGCTTCCATAAACCTAGTCCACTAGTGGAAAGAGGGACAAGCCAGGTATAGTATTTAGTATCAATACCGAGTCCAACAAGGTGGAAGGGGGGCAAGAGGTATTGTCAAATCAGTGTTTCATCAAGACATCTCCAAGTATTACGTTCAGTTAACACTGAACTGCGTTTTTTAAATAAATATCCATGACTTTCCAATGATTCTAATCCTTTCATTTATTTGTTTCGTTATTCTTCCACCCTAAACATTAAGCCTGATCTTATTACAAGGTTCTTCATCATCGTACAAATTCACATTTCTCATATCAACAGCATGAATCCTCCTCATAAGAAATCCAGAGTACAGCGTTCTTCAGCATCGCTGTTACCAGATTATCCTCTTGCAATGGCTATTGCAAAAAATGGTCTACTTCTACCAGTGGTATCACAGACATCTTCACCCGAAACTTCCCCACTATTCTTCCAGAGGCATTCGGGCTCAGATCAACTCTCTGCTACTTCAAGCAATAATTCAGCATCATCAACGACATCCACAACTCATCATCGCCGTTCAAAGCGTTACTCTTGCATGAAAAAGTTTCGAAGTCTTTTGGATCACCTGGGGCCTAGAAAACATACTAAAAACTGCTACCAGTCTATAAGGTCTACTAATGCAAACTCTTTAGAGTATAAAGATAGCATTTCGACTGAAGACGATCACCATGATGATCATCATATTAAATGCAACTGCCATGAGTTCTTTGCTGAACTTGAAGAAGCTCTATCACAATCACGCATTTTTGCCCGCCGCCGGGTCATGGCTGGTGATTTTCTGAATGGGAATATCAGCTTTGGCTCTGGAACTGGTGACAGCCAATTCCAATATGAAACAACGTCTCCCCAAAACCTCAACTACCACAATACCAACAAAAATGCCACTCCTAGGTATGGTCTTCAAGAGGATAGGTATGCTTACAATAGGTGGCAACGCAGGAGCAGTAATAGCTCAGTAAGCTTTCATTTTGGGGACAATCAGAGTGATTCATCTACCGTGTCTCAGCAACAAAAGTACATTGACTCGCTTGAGTTTCTAGATCATTGCTCGGACCGTTATTATGGCGAAGCACACTATTTAGATAGTCCTACAAAAGTCATTTCTGTAACCAGTATGCTCTAACCTTTTAAACATAAATGATAACCAAAGACTTTTGAACGATTTACAATGAAAGGCAGTAGATCTCTAGTAAATTAGTACAGCTTGCTCACTGAAAGATTCCGTTTGTGAAAAATAAAAATAAAAACAAGTTGGAAAAAAAATCATACTTATGTAGTATACATAGTCATACATGGAACAACATGGAAATGGCATTAACAAACAAGTCATCTAAGCAATTAATGTGGAACTAGGGACTGGAGCTTCATCACCATGATCTTCATCATCCATGGCCACTTCTTCATCCAATAGCTTCTCAAAAGTTTCTAAAATACTTTTATCTTGTGTCGATAGCGATCCAGGCTGTTTATCTTGAGCATCAGTCCTTGATTGCATCCAAAAGAATTCTCTCTTCTCTGAGCTCTGAAACTTGAGGGCAAAAACGCGGCCTGTAGTACATTGCTTGACATGAACCCATTCGGCGTCGCCTGGGATTAGAACATATGAATCCCGCGGACTGAAATCCTCAGGGGGCTTGAACCCATCTCGGGGATCCCATGAAAAGTATAGATATGATTCTTCTGGATCACGAGTAACAGTGATTTTGCCAGCTCCAGCGCATGGAGTTACAGTTTTCGTTTCTTCGTCGTATTCGGCGTAGCCAGCGTTGAAGGACAGAATGAAATCAGAGGACATTTTTAAAGAAGATTAATGATGATGCGTAATTTGAAGCTAAATAATGAGATTGATTAGACGAAATGAAAGGAAATCACAGATGGGGCAAATATATCTCTGTTTACTTTGAAATACTTTGAAATCTTGGGTTATCACATCACACATGTAGGAACTATTTGGCTTAGATCTAACAAAAAGTGGCAACATGTTACCCTGGGCTATTACAACTACGCACCACCTCCGTAGGCTCGAGACTACACTTTGTTTCTTTTGTTCTTTCTTTGCAAGTTGTTCCTCATTACCAGACTTTGTGAACAAGAATAAATAAAAATCAATTGGAAGAATAAGATAATGGCTACAGTTGGATCTACATTTCCTCCAGAAGACATTATTCCTTTAGTGAACAAAATTGCATTTCTGTTACGAGAGCGAAACCAGACCATAAGCATATCAGAATCTGTAAGCCTTTAACTTTTTTTTTATTTTAATTTTTGTTAATTGTTCAGCCTGATGACATTTATATTTACCAACCATTTCTTTTTTTTTTTTTTTTATCTTATGATTAGGCCTGTGGAGGATTGATTTCATCTTACCTGGTATCTGTTCCTGGTGCTTCTCAGTATTATCATGGCAGCACTCTCACATATTCATTAAAATCTCGGCTAAAACTTAGCGGATGGTCAGAAGAAGACATCAACTCTTATACGTAAGTTTTTCACTATTTACAACAACAAAATACCTTAGACTAACGTTATGTCGATTCATCAGAGGCCCAAGCGAAGATGTCGCATTGCGCTTGGCTCGAAATCTTAAACTAGAGCTTGGCAGTGCGTATACTCTATCAGAAACTGGATGGGCTGGACCTACTGGGCGAGATGGGCATACAACGGGGAGTGTTGGATCTGTATTTTATGCAGTCGTGAGCCCAAAGACCCAAACTACTCTTAGTAAGGAGCTAGAAAATGTGAATCCTCAGGATCGAGCAGGAAACATGGCTCAATTCGCCAAAATGGGTCTGGAGTTCTTGTTGGAGGTTTTGGAGAAGGAAGATTAAAAGTATATATTTTGACATCAAAGTATGAAAATATATTACTATGGTACAATTAAAGGCAACCTAAATTAACTGCTTATATGCCATTGTGCTTGCCTCCTACCTTTAATTAGAATTTCACAAAAACTGTTTACGTAGAGTGGACTAGGGGGTGCCTGCAGAGTTGAGCTGTTCTCTGAGAGATTTTGCCACTCATTGAGGTCGGACCGATGTTCAAATGATATCATCATTTACAGGTCTGACTCGAAGAAGTGGGCGAAGCTATGGCCCAATTATCTCTACAGTGCAAATTCCCATAATCAGTATGTCAAAATAACTTTGAATGACACTTCGTAAGTAAATCTATAGTGGTTATTTGAAGTCAGTTGGAGGGGATTTTAAAGTCTGCGGTCATGCTATCCTTTGAATGGGGGTTTTTCAGGTTGTCG
The DNA here is from genome assembly GCA_030570935.1 of Geotrichum klebahnii. Classification (NCBI taxonomy): domain Eukaryota; kingdom Fungi; phylum Ascomycota; class Dipodascomycetes; order Dipodascales; family Dipodascaceae; genus Geotrichum; species Geotrichum klebahnii. Next base: position 84,871 of record JAJLWW010000009.1, on the reverse strand, counting down.
GGTCAATAGCTAATCGGCTATCGTTGACAGAGGCTTCGTAGGGTAAGGAAGAGAATTTACCCTAGCCCTGTTATTATCCCTTGAAAAAATGCCACTTTTCATTTTCTGGTAGTGGCTTTTATAATCTCTAGAATTTGCTCTTATTCCTTTTTATTTTATTTTTTTTCCTTCCTTTTCTTTCTTTCCCTTTCTCTTTTCCCCTTCACTATCGAAAGATATCTCTTCTCCTTCATACACACCCCTTCGATATTCCCTCTTAAGAACAATCAAATATAATTCACAATGGAAGGTAAGTTAATGTTTATCGTAGTTGCTGTTTCGTTAGCTTTTATGGTTGCTGCAAACTAGTCTCATAGTGCACTTTTCAACCTGAAGGGTCAATCATGAAAGCATTGTATGGAATTCCCTTGGATTCCCTCTGTCCTTTTTTTTTTTGATTAGTTCTTACATACCTTTGAAAGGTCTGGTTTTGTTTGGCGTTGACACTAGTTGGTGCTTCAATCCAATTTTTGATTGATTGTGCCCAACCGAAAAAGGCCACGATTCGTTTGTTGTCAGATTTGAAAAAAAATTCCCAAAATTTCAAATTACCAGCCACCATCTGGTTGTTTTGTTTGTTGGCCTTTTTTTTGTACCAGATGAGGTGGCCTTTATCGAATCGTCTTTAGAAAGACTTTTCTAAGCGATGTTTGATGAATGGAACCCAACACATTTGGCTGCGACTTTTAATTAATCGTTACATGATGTTTGTGCTAACTTTTTTTTCTTAGACGAAATTGCTGCCCTCGTTATTGACAACGGTTCCGGTATGTGCAAGGCCGGTTTTGCCGGTGATGACGCTCCCCGTGCTGTTTTCCCCTCTATTGTCGGTCGTCCCCGTCATCAGGGTATCATGGTCGGCATGAACCAGAAGGACTCTTACGTTGGTGATGAGGCCCAATCTAAGCGTGGTATTCTTACCCTTAGATACCCCATTGAACACGGTATCGTCACAAACTGGGATGATATGGAGAAGATCTGGCATCACACCTTTTACAATGAGCTGAGAGTTGCTCCTGAGGAGCACCCTGTCCTGCTCACTGAGGCCCCCATCAACCCCAAGTCTAACAGAGAGAAGATGACCCAGATTGTCTTCGAGACTTTCAACGCCCCTGCTTTCTACGTTTCCATTCAGGCCGTTCTTTCTCTGTACGCCTCCGGACGTACCACCGGTATTGTTCTTGACTCTGGTGATGGTGTCACTCACGTTGTCCCCATTTACGCTGGTTTCTCTCTTCCCCACGCCATTATGCGTGTTGACATGGCTGGTCGTGACTTGACTGACTACCTCATGAAGATTCTTTCTGAGCGAGGATACTCTTTCTCTACCTCTGCTGAGCGTGAAATTGTCCGTGAGATCAAGGAGAAGCTTTGTTACGTTGCTCTTGACTTCGAGCAGGAGCTCCAGACTGCTTCCCAGAGTTCTTCTTTGGAGAAGAGCTACGAACTTCCCGACGGACAGGTCATCACCATTGGCAACGAGCGATTCAGAGCCCCTGAGGCTCTCTTCCACCCCTCTGTCTTGGGTCTTGAAGCTTCTGGAATTGACGAGACTACTTTCAACTCTATCATGAAGTGTGATGTTGATGTTCGTAAGGATCTTTACGGTAACATTGTCATGTCTGGTGGTACTACCATGTACCCTGGTATTGCTGAGCGTATGCAGAAGGAGATCACTGCTCTTGCTCCTTCTTCCATGAAGGTCAAGATCATTGCTCCTCCCGAGAGAAAGTTCTCTGTCTGGATTGGTGGTTCCATTCTTGCCTCTCTCTCTACTTTCCAACAGATGTGGATTTCAAAGCAGGAGTACGACGAGTCTGGACCTTCCATTGTCCACAGAAAGTGCTTCTAAACGACTTTGTATCAGTTTTATGTATTATTCCCTTAATGTTTTTATATTTTTAGTCATTTGTCATTAACGCGCACAAAATGGAGGAGTGATGATTAAGAGATTGTGTATTTCGTATGAATATTTTTCAGCATGTAAGAATGTAGGCTTAGTAGAGGCGAAGTTGTGGTTAAATTTTGGCCTTGTTAATTCTGAGATGTTTTTCATCTTTATTAAGCAGTGTTGATTATATTTATTAATTTATTTTAATTTATTAAACTAAATTAATAAGTATAATAAATATAATAAATATAATAAATATCAATAAATTGAGTTACTAAATATTAAGGTATCCAGTACTTCCCATCACCTCTCTGTTCATCATTTCCTTGTTGTTTCGTCCACTCCTTTCCTGCCCTGACACCCACGTGAACGCATCCTATTTTGTGTTTTGTTTTCTCTTCCACCGCTTACTGCTATTTATCTTCCATATGTACAGATCACATTATATATCACATTATTATTATTATTATTATTATTATTATTCTTATTATTACTATTATTATTATTATTATTATTATTATTATTTATATTCATAATCCAGCCAATGTATGTCCATTATATATCCCACACGTAAATTCAATTCTATGACCCTTCAACTATTCTCACCTTCTTCTCTTTTCTCTCTCTCACTTTAAAATTTAAAATTTTTCTATTTTATTATTTATTTTATTTATTAATTATTATTATTTTTTATTTTTTACTTCTTCTTAAGCCATACTTTATTACTCCTATTACTACCATCGTCCTCTGCTTTTTATATATATTTTTTTGACTTTAACTTTTATTTCTACTCTTATTTTATTTTTTATTCTCTCTTAAGGTCTCTTACTCTCTCTTTCCATATCCCTTCCTTTCTTCCTTTCTTCCTTCTCTGTCAACTACCCAACTACTCTCACCCTCTCTCACTCCTCTCCTTCCATTTTTATCGTCACTCACTCCAGCATGTCCACCCCCATCACCGCATCTCGCTCATAATCGCCAGTCTTCAAATCAAAGCACTCATCCCCCCCATTTCATTAATGCTCTCTTCTCACCGCCACCATTCTCAATCTCCCATCACCACTACTAGCAATGCTCTGTCGACTTCTCCAGCATCAACCGCCTTATCTCGAGCCTCCACCGTAACCTCCGACACCATTCACAGACATGACAAGCAAAGCCACGAATATCTCAAACGTGGTACTATACAACAGCAACAACAACAACAGCAACTACAACAACAACAACAACCACAACAGCAACAGCAAAAGATTACCCTTGAGACCCCGAGTAAGATCTCGGCTGCCTCCGAAAAACTTGACAACCATCCACCTAAACAAAAAGCGCCTAATCAAGCGTCTGCTACTACACTACCCGTTCCTCAGAGGCACACACAACCCACTACTACACGCGTCATGAGTTCTCAATCTTCAACTTCACCAAAGATAATCTCAGAAAATTACTTTGAGTGCTCAACGGGAGATATTATCGTGCTAGTCTCCTCCATGTTGCAAGAGCTAGTTAATCTGAACGATGCCCTTCCGTTTGATGCCTCACAACTAACTCGATTTCACTCAAGGTCTCCTCCCAGCATATCCTTACGAGACTACTTGATTCGCATCACAAAGTTTTGTTCCCTTGAGAAGTCGATTTTACTAGCAATGATTTACTATATTGACTTGCTATGTACAACATATAAAATCTTCAACATCAACAGCCTCACTGTGCATCGGTTTTTGATCACAGCCGCAATGGTTGCGAGCAAAGGACTCTGCGACACTTTTTGCACAAATACTCATTATGCAAAGGTCGGGGGTCTGTCAAAGTTAGAGTTGAATTCTCTTGAAGTTGAATTTTTGATTAGAGTAGATTACCGGATAGTCCCAGAAGTCGAGCGTCTGTCACAGTATTTTGAGCGTATGGTTATGAGAATGAAGGGTAAATATGTGTTTGCAGCATCTCAGCCTGCCGCTGGCCTCAATCCACCCCAGCAACAACAGCAGCATAAGTCACGACCGGAGTCAAGTGATGCCCAGATTCCGCTCAAGGTATCTCTGCCGTCAGAAGTCGCACATCGCGAAGGGCGAAAAAACTGTTCATCACCGCTCAAGAGACAGTCTTCATTTGCCAATCACGATACCCCCGGCAAGTATCGACATAATAGTCTATCGCAACAGTCTCAACAAGAGCAACAAGCACAACAACAAGCTGTGCAAAGTTCACAAATGAAACCACATCCGCAGCCCCCGTCACAACCGTCGGAATTCGACGCGTCTGTGCAATCGATTGCTGACGAAAGCGATGACATAATATCTTCATCTGAAGAAGAACCCGCAGCATAATAAATCATGTCAGAACGGAGAGAAATGGTAATATTAAGAAAAAGAGTTTAAAAATACTAAAAATACAACCAATCAAGTTTCGTATTATTTTTGATTAACTTTTTTTTCAAATTCAATTTTATTTCAGTTTTTATTTTTATTATAGTTTTTATTCAATTTTTATTTCAAATTTATTATATTTTTCATATTGTTATTCCAAAATGTTTATCAATTGTTTTTCAAAGGTTTACAGGTATATATTCAAAATTGTTTTTTAATCGTTGTTAATAGTTTTTATTATTATTTTATCATGTATTTTTATTTTGCGGATATTTTGCATTAAATATAACTCTTAATTAATACGAAAGTCCAAAGCCAGAAATAAAAAAAAGCCACATTATTTTAATTTTGCTTGCTCTTTGATTAATGAGATGAAAAATAAAGAGGAAAAAAAAATACAATACAAAAGTCAAAAAAATTGACAGAAAATAATAAATTAATATGTAAAACTTGAGCCCAAGCCAAAGCCAGGTGTGTGAGATCCAAATAATAAAATAAAAACCGATGATTGTGTATTTTCGTTACACGCCAATATTTATATTTAGTGATATATGCACATGTAATAGAAGAGTGGTGACTGGTTAAGCCGCCCACTAAGTTCTAAGCGAGGAGCTGAACCAAGGTAGACAAAGTGACAACTAAACCACATAAAAATACAAAAAGATCAAGAAAACTTGTATCAAGATAATATTTTCAAAAAAAAAACCTGAGTAAACTTGTATATAAAAATAAATAATAACTCAAGATAGTGCATAATTGATAACAGTCATACCAATGGCCATATACCAGTACCAGCACAAGGACTGGTGGTTGGTTATCCGGAGTTAAAAATATTGGTCTAACCGTTACTATTTGTTAATATCTAGAGAGAGTACATGATTGAAATATTTCGGTAATATGTACCAAATATTTATGAATCTAGATATGGTTGAACTGATAATATGTAAATCAACTGTCAGTTTTTAAAAATTTTTGTTTTTTTGGTTGTCTCGCTTATTTCTTGTCTCTTTTCACGAACTGTAGACCTAAACGTTTTTTAAAAAAAGTTGATAGTTTTTCATCTTGATACATACCAGAAGACGGGAACAAACAAGATATAGGCTAAACTAGCATTATTTTGAACTAAAAATGAATGAGACTTGAAGTCTTTTTTATTTTCATCTTTCGATTGAACCATTTCAATTCAGCAATATACATAATGTAACAACACATGGCTTTGACTCAGATCTAATAGTTACCAACAAACCAAGATTACACATCTATTTGTACATGTGAACTACTATTGGATGTTATTTAATTTCTTGTAAGACTCCAAAACGTTGTGTACCACTGTCAAGAATTATACCAAATACATTCAAGTATGAGGAAAAAAAAAAAAAAGAATATTTCATAAACCAAAATTCGGAATATAAACTGTATGCAATTTATAATGATATAATTCTTGTGGTTTAAAAAAGATTCATTAGCGTTTGTATTTTAGTTTTTTCTTTCGTTCTCTTTTTGTATGTTAGAATAAAACTAAAATCCAATCCTTTGGTTGATCCAACAAACAAACTTTAAAAAAAAAACACTTATTTATTATTGGCCAAAAAACTCATGACAAAACAAAACAGAACGAAACACTCACACAGACACAGTAACACACTCAAACAGCAAAATCATTCGGCAAAAATAAATGAGCCAAGTATCACTAAAAGCTTTTGCTGGTTTCTTTGAGAAATAGTGAATGGCTCTGTAGAGTCTTTACAATAGTATATATTGTTTTGAATTATAAACTTTTAGATACTAAAAGAGACCTGTAAATAAAAATTATCACTAAGAGACTATAGATAACTTGATACAATATAATCAATGAAATTATAAGGTATAAAAATTTCCTGATTACGTTTTTTACAATATATGCAATTAAATATTTTAATGTAGGATGATATCCAAAGACCGTAATGTCTATTCTTGGTGCTTTCAAGTTTTTCAATTGGGAATAAATGAGATGAACATGTTGGAACAAGAAGCGTGGGAGATATTATCTACGAGTAACGACTTATACAAAAAGACACTGAAATTCAGTTCAATTATCTTGAGCTGATTCTACTCTAGGGGGACATTGAGAGAAACCATACTTACAAAGCATTAGACAAAACATTAGATCGGGAATGAGAAGTTCGTGTAATATGATATAATGTGAAAAAAATGTGAGTTAAAATTCAAGTGTTCTATAAGGCTTTGATGTCAGCTTGAATGATCAACTACTAATGCCAAGCGTAAGGCAGAAGCATGGAGCTTCTTCTTTCGAGAATATAAATCTTAAAGAGGATTTATCAGATTGCAACTGGTATACTAAAAATAATAATACTCACTGAGTACAACAAAGACCAAGTAAGAAAACCTTTTGGATTAAAATATCAGGTACTATAAATTTATCTTCCCTGGTAAATGGCATGCATGATGAAAGAGTCAGATGAACCAATTACCTAATAAATCTGATGTTGAATCCCGAGACTGATTTTTAATCGTTTTACTTCACAAGAGTGTGAAGGTAGAAATACCTAAGAAAAACAAGGAAACAAATTGGTCAATATATAAAGAAGTGAACTTAGCTAAACTTGACAAAATAAAGATATCAATTGATACTAAAATACTCCAACTATATAGTTTTACTTTCTAGAAGTGATTAGAGAACGTTGGAAGACGTTTACACATGCTTGTATTGTTCTATATCCCAATTTTAAGCCAGTTCAAGCTGTGTCTAACTGCAAAACGTAGAGAAGATCTATTGAACAAAAAGACCCCTTGTAAAAATCTGATTTAAGAGTATTTTCGTACAAAAAGATTTCGCACGACACTATACACGTATTTATATACTTGTATCTATTTCTAAATGGACAGAAGCTTAAATGGGCAAGTCAGAAACAAAAAGAATCAAGAAATCCAAACCTAAATTTCAAAACCAAGCAAGACCTGCGCCTCCCCCGCAAAATCAAATGTATGTATCCATATAGATTATGTAGCTGAGATATTGACATATGAACAAATATTCTCAATTTTATTTATTTCGTTGATTCTGATTGAATAATAATGAAATGTAGAAGAAAAACATCACAATAAATCATTGGTCTTGGAAGTAAGCGACTTTAGATATGGACCTACAAGATAGATTTCTTAACATTTACATTTGAAAGTATCTAATATTAAAATCTATAGTACAGCTAATAACACTATAACCCTTTAACTTATAATATTCCTAATCTAATAATAGTTTTGTAGCTGTCTAAATCCAAATATTTCTCAAAAACACAATATTTTGATTAGTAGATTTATAGTTGACAAATTGAGAGACCATCCAGAACAAGGGTTTTGACAAAACCATACGACCGAGATGTACACTTCATGGTTAAATCAAATTGTTAATTTCGTTCTTGTTCTTTTTTGCTAACATGCACCATGAATTGCAGAGAATTCTGTCCTTAGTACCCTCCTGTAATTGGATTTAATTTTATGTAAGGTAAATATATACCCTAAACTATGGGACGACTTCAATAGCATGAAAGTTGGTTTTAATACATTTTAATCAATACCTATATTTCATAATACTCTGACAATGACCCAAGTCAAAAGTCAGAACCTGACATAACCCCAATATAGGCTTTTGTTTTCTTCTTCTTAATTTTGGTATATATTATCAAATCACCATTGCCAAAAACCAGATATAATGCTTTAACTTTCTGCAACTGGAAACTGCAATATAGATTCAAACCAACACTTTATATTTATAAAATTTCACTTTTACATCATAGCTAAATAAATACTCTATTAGCTTAATCTATTTGTACGTCAATTTATATAAATGAAATGATAGTTCCTACTTCCTGATATAACTGTAAAAATAACATGTGCATTTACTAACTTCCACTCATTACACTTAAAACTATTAAACCAAAAATAAAAGAGAAAAACTCGAAAGTCATTCATTACATACAAAAAAAATGAAGTTATCGATTTGTGGCAGGATATGGACTCTGCTAGTTATACTTTTGTGTGCTTTTCAGTTAGTCAACGCAGCTTCAAGAGACTCAATGGCCAGCTCCATAATATGGCAAATAACTCACATGATAGAAAAAGCAACTAAAGGCTCTTTATGTGGCATTTGTAAAAATGCACTAGCTATCGGCAAATCAGCAGCTCCAATAGCAAGCGGTGAAGTGCTAGCTAAAGTTATTGATGGGCTGTGTTCTAAACCAAGGTTCATGAATAGCAAAGCATGCCAACTACCACATGACAAAAGGATGGCAGAAAGTGACGATAAACGCTCTACCCTTTATAACGACGCCGCTAACGTTTTGACGTTAATGGATCCTCATAGTATGGACGGCGAATTGTTTTGCCATTTTTTTTTCATGGGCGCCTGCCCAATGCCACAACCAACAGATGTAGACTTGAGCGACTGGTGGCCGCCCAAGCCAAAAGATGCTCATGACCCGCCACCGTCAGGTAGTCGATTTAATGTTTTGCATCTTTCTGATATTCACTTTCAAAAAGGGTATAAAGTAGGTAGTGAAGCCGAGTGCGGAGATTTTATGTGTTGCCGCGACATTGCTATAGTTCAAAAAAATCACAAGCCCTCAATGCCCGCACCAGTCATGGGGCATTACAAATGTGATACACCAGAAACTCTGGTACGAAGTTCTTTAGAAGACATTACAGATGGCCGATTTAGTTATGATTTTGCTATCTTTACGGGTGACATGGTGGATCATGATCCCGTTTTGATTTCTTACCAAAAAAGTATCGAAGAAGAAGAGGAGACCATGAAGTATTTTAAAGACTATTTAGGCGGCGTACCAGTTTATGCTGTACTAGGAAATCATGATACATATCCCTTTTCGCAGGTTGCTCAGGATTCGTCAGGATTTTCAAATTTATTTAACTGGAATGTTGATTTAATGTCACATTTATGGGAAGAGTATGGCTGGCTTGACGGTGAGTCTGCACAAAAAGTTAAAGAGCACTATGGAGGGTTTGCCGTCACAGCTAAACAAGGATTACGAATAATCACAGTAAACTCCAACTTTTGGTACAAATGGAACATGTACAATTACTGAAATACAGTGGATCCAGATACCTCGGGGGTATTAAAATTTTTAGCAAACGAACTGTTGGATTGTGAACGACAAGGCCACCGAGCCTGGATAATTGCACATGTACCTCCAAATGGAGCTGACACGTTGCCTGTACCTTCACTAGCATTTACTCAAATTGTTGAGAGATTTTCTCCCCATGTAATAGCAGGATTATTTTTTGGACACACTCATCAAGATGAATTCCAATTGGTATATCAATCCCCTTCAAAATCAGGAAGGTTATTAGAACAGGACAAAACTTCTGAGAACGTCCTTAACACAGCATGGATTGCTCAGTCCATAACTCCGCTGACCAACTTCAATCCCGGTTGGCGATATTACGAAGTAGACTCTAAAACATTTTCAATTATGGAGTCTCATAACTTTTACTCAAAATTAAACGATTCATTTCCTGAGAACCTAAATTATTTAGACTGGGATTTGTTATACTCGGCCAGAAAAGCATATAATGAAGACGGGTGGTGGCCGGACGATGCACCCTTGAATGGCTCATTTTGGCATGAAATTGCTCAAAGAATTAAGAATGATGCTGACTTTGCGCAAGTGTATTTAAATAATGGGTATCGACATTCTCCATACGCACCTACCTGTGATGATTCCAGTTGTATGGACAAAACATACTGTTACGTTTCCAGCTTTAACTCGATTCAAGCTGCCATGTGTGCTGATGCTCATTGATGGGGAAAGACGAGAGAAAGAATGAGGGGAAAACACCTACGTTGAGCAAGTCATATCACCAAGTTTCATTAATGTTTGTATTTACTATTATAAGAAGGTTGTTACAAAGATTTTCTTAATATTTTTTTTATCAACAGATACTGTTAGATATTGTAATAAGTGGGTATGAAGTTAGTTCCATCTGATCTTATATTTTCCATATCCCATTCGATGAAATCAGTATTAGCATCCCAGCTGTTTTAATGAAATAAGACCTAAGGGTGTATGAAAAACACATTCCTTCAAAGGACCATAAGTTACTCAATACTTTCCCGTAGTTCACGTATTCCAGACATTTTAAAGTTGGATTTCTGTAATCGTTGTTCTTTTGTGATAAAGTATATTTATCCGGATGAGAAATGTTGGCTTCCCAAAAAGGTATACGGATCCCTCACTAAATTCACAAAGAGTGTCAGCAGCGACCACACTTTTGAAGCTTCGCTTTGAGTACATTAGCAATACCTTAATCGTGGCTCGCTCGAGTGAAATATGTGAGTATGACCTATGTATAGTTTATTTTTTTTTGAGTAATAACATCGTCATGTATCAAAATCAGACCTTTGGAACGGAAGAATTACTTTGATAGGGATTTTAATAGGTATAACTTGGTAATCTATGGAAACGACTACCCTTCACAGAGTTTGAAAATTTTTGTCTTTTATAATCCAGTCATCATTTAAACAGAAGAGCAAAAAAGCAAAACAAAAGCTTGTAGTATGATTGAAAAGTTTGAGTTGTTCTTGGGGGGTATCCTGAAGTTAGAACCACATTTCCAGTAGCTGATAAGTTTATCAGAGTGTATTCTTTTTGGGACTTGTTATGTCTTCACCCCACGTCCTCTATTGCATTTGGTTATCGTAAACTCGTTAACAACAACAAAAAAAAAGGCTTATTTCGTACCTGAAGTGAAATAAAAATAAAAATAAAATACGGTCTTATCTATTTGCTGTCTCGAGTTTATGGAAACAGAAACTAACTCGAATTATAATCAGCCAGCCAGTGAACCAGCCGACCAGCCAACCATACTGAATACAAAAAATGCCCTTGACACTGGACTGGCATGTTGTACGTACCAAAATGCTCTTGCAAGCCAAGACTTGACAACCATGCAGGGCAAAAACCTGAGGTAGATATTTCCATTTAGCAGTAAACAGAGATTAAGCAGATATTCAGGTATCTGAAGGCTTTCGAGTATTTTTTTCCTTTTAGTCAATGCTTAGTCGCTGCCTTCTCTCTCTATGGATGAAATACGGCTGCGCAATCGACCCCATGAAGAAGATTACGGATTGCTCTGTGCTATACTATACATGATACATATTATATTTCTATTTATCCAGGATTATATTCATATATCTATAGATTAGAATTGACCTTCCCTTTCCCTCTCCCATACACAGGCAATACACACGTACCAATCTTGAAAATAAACATAAACCTCTTCCAAAAAGGTAAATGATTTCCATAAAATTAAAAAATCTCAGTGTATACTTAGGTTTTGTCCCCTCGAGAACCATACACTTGCCCTGTTTAGGCAAGAAAAAAGAAGATATCCAAAGAACTGTAAATTCTCAGTAACAATTTCACGTCTATGATCATCCCCCCAGATTAATGTCAGACCTTCTGAGGGCGGGAGACTTGCTCCGCTACTTAAACTATTTGACCTAGCGAGATGGGTCCTGTTAGTATAAAAAAACGAATGTTTGCTCGTTTGATTCTCTTTTTTTTTTTCTTATTCTTTCTATATTCTCTATATCCATCGATTCATCATAATCTGAATTCTACTTTTCAACTCTTTATTCAAACACTATAATCATCAACTTCAACATGTCTGCTGATACTGCTCCTGCTGAAACTGCTCAACCTCTTTTGGTTGGCGAGCACACCTTGCCCGCTTCCTGGTGGACTTCCCCCGAGATTTATGAAATCGAAAAGCGTTCGATTTTTTACAAGTCTTGGATGTTTGTTGTACACGAGTCTCGCCTTAAGAAGGCTGGTGACTACCTGTCATACACCTTTGCTGGACTCAGTTTTTTCGTCATCAAGAACAAGGCTGGTAAGATCAATGCATTCCATAACGTCTGCCGTCATCGTGCATACCCTGTTGTCAAAAAGGAGTCTGGTTCTGCTACAGTTTTGGGATGCAAATACCATGGCTGGAGTTATAACACTGATGGTGCTCTTACTAAGGCCCCCCAATTTGATAACGTACAAGGATTTGAGAAGGAAAAGAACAGTTTGTACCCCATCAGATGCCACACCACTGATCAGGGATTGGTTTTCATCAGCTTTGATTCTACTGAGGAAGGCCCCATGCCATTTAATGAGTGGTTCAAGGGTCTTGAGTCTGAGATGCACGAATATGACTTCAGTGATTACGAGTACCACATGAGCTATGAGCTGGACGGCCAATTCAACTGGAAGACTCTTATGGACGGATACCAAGAATGCTACCACTGCCCTACTGCCCATCCTGGTCTTGCTAAGGCTTTCAAGATGCCCACTTACAAGGTTGTTCCTAAGGAGCGTTGGTGCCGTCACTATGCTCAGATTGTTACTCCCGAAGAGCTCGAGGCCAAGAAGAAGCCTGCTAAGCCCGTACCAGCTTCTGCTGATAAGGCTGGTAGCTCATGGTTTGGATTCGGAAAGACTGAAGAGACTGCTCCTGCTGCTGAGGCTCTCAAGCCTGCCAACCGTGGAGGTAACTTTGATGGTCTTTGGATGTACCTATTTCCTACCAATGGTATCAACTGCTACTCACCAGCATGGTACTCAATTAGAGTTGTTCCTATCACTCCTACCCATACTATTTTGATGTACGACATCTACAAGAAGAAGGGTATTGAGGAGGCTGAGATCAATGACTTTGTTGAGTTTTTGCAACAGGTTGAGATTGAGGACTTTGATCTGTGTGAAGCCACTCAAAAGAACCTCAACACTGGCGTGTACTCTACTGGATTCCTTCACCCTGAGAAGGAGAGAGGTGTACTTTTCTACCAGAACATGGTCAGAGACCTTGTTGTTGCACATCTTGATGAGGAGAAGAAGGCAGGTAAGATCATCAACCCTGCTACTGTTGGATCCGCTTCTGTCAGTGCTGAGGGACAAAAGCTTGAAGGTATTTGCAACAGTCTTCAATGCAGTTCTGATGCTCAAAAGGAGGTTCTAGCATGGTAAATTGGAGAGAAGACCATTAGGAGAGGGTGAGAAATATGGCAAGGATCAAACCGGATGGAGAGATGTTTGTATCCAAACCTATATTATGTAGTAAAATTATTTTTTGAATAGAAGTTGAAGAAATATGAAAAAAAAACATATATACACAACATGATATCGTTTAACCATTAATTATTGTAAATTACCTTTATCTATTTTGTGATACTGTTTATTGTGCCTCTCTCTGTCTTTCATTGCTCAGTAATTTGCCAATTCCCATGTAAATCGCTGGGACTGTTGGAGAGACCCAGACCACTAAAATGATATGCTATTCCATACAACCTTGAGTTAATCATTCACCATCCACTGGCAATATTCCTCATATTTTTTCCCATGATTTTTCACAATTGTCTTCATATATTTCATATATTTTATATATAAATATAGTAAGATTAATTTTTATATAAAACATTTTGGTTGTTTTTTTATATTAACAATAAATAGACAAACTCAGACTATTATCTGATAAACAAAATTTAGATAACAAGAGATAACACGTCGTATGGTCAATAATTTAACGTTTGTTCGTTTGTTTGCTTGTTGATATGCCAACTTACTTGCTTTCTACTTGTTCTTGTTCCAGCGTAAAATTACTCTGGTCAGAGTCAAAGCAAGTAAAATTTATTTCTATGGTATAAAATTCCTGTGGTATAAAATCAAAATGAAGAATACGAACATTTCTGAGAAATACGTGATGCTACACTTTGTTTGTTATGTTTGTTTACATGTTTATTGACATTTGTGGTTTCCATGACAACAAAATACTTACCCTACGCTATAGTATGTATGACTCTCATATCATTTCCCGTAGTATAGTGGCTATGAGTTTATAGGACTCCCCTTTCAGCTCCAAGTAGATTAAACAATGATCATGATTTAATGATTTAATAATAAAAATAATAATAATTTTTTTTTTTTTAATGACGATAATACTACGATACAGCAGAAGTAAAAAAAACCATGGAGTATAAATTTGCTCAAATCTTTCAACTATATTTTGTTTCATAATGGTATATGATGATAAAAAGAAAAAGAGGAAGAAGAAGATAAAAGTAGAAGGAAAGAATGTAAAAATGCTGCTTAGGTCCGTAGGTCAAAAGCCAAGAAATGAAACACAATCGCAGCTGAAATTTTATATGGGGGTTCCTGTCAAAATATAAAAGAATTTGTACTGCAATGTCTGGCCCCATTATTCTGTCTTTTATAGCTTTATGATCTTGGGTGTAGAATATGGGAAATCATTTGGTTTGAACGGAAGATTGTTGGTGCTACTAGTGCTACTAGTGCTACTAGTGATACTGGTGCTACTGGTACTAGGACTACTAGAACTACCAGTACTAGTAGTAGTACTAGTGGTTGCTGTTATTGTTGTGATTTCTTTCTATGTTGTTCCACGATGAATATTATTATTATTTTTTGTTTATTATTTTTTGTTTATTATTTTTTGTTTATTATTATTTAATATTAACTCTTTACTGTTTACGCTCATAATTTAATTTTATTCAATTTTTTTCTCTCTCATTTTGTTGTTTCCCTTTCCTTTTTTTCCCTCTCCCTTTTCCTTTTCCCTTTGCCTTTCTCTCTCCCTTGAACTTTTTTTTTTTTTTTTTTTTTGCACCACCTCCATTTTCAATTCTTTTTCTCTTACTTTTTTTTCCCTTCCTTCCTTCCTCCCTCTACTAATCCAACCCACCCATTCCAATATCAACAAAACTTCCCTTCTTCTTTGAATTGAATCCTTTTTGTTTTTATTTTTATCATTCCTATTCTTTTAATCCCTCCCTATCTCAACTTATAGTCCTTAGACTTCTTTAAATACTACCACCAACCGCCACAATGACTTCTGAGGTAAGTTCTGTTCCACCTAACAACATTAATTAAATGAGACAAATTTCCTATATCTACTTCAATTATCTCCCTTAATCTACCTTTAATCACGCTTTCACTCAATGATTCCTTCTTGATGAGTTTTCATGGTCGTTGTATTAGGCAGCTTGAGCAATAGTATGCTAAGCCTCAATACTAAAATAACAACAACAACAACAACAATAATAATACCAACAATAACAGTAACAGACACAACAAACATAACAACATCAACAACAACAACAACAACCTGAAATCAAATCATTCTCATCCATCCTCCCTTTATTATCTTTTCTTCCTGTCCCTTCTATTATTCTTAATCTCAAACCTCCTCTTAATTAAATTTTGAATACTTGGCGATGTTGTTTGTGGATTAATCTTGAGAGTGCAGGTACGTGGCCAGTTTGTAAATACCCAATTCTTGGAAGATCCGACTCTTAATTCTAGTGCAAACCAATACAATAGCCCTCAGGAATCATCTACTACATCTACACACAAGTTTCATTTTTATTGCCATACTATTAATCCTTCTTTTTTATTTTTTTGCCCGCTACAATTCTCTTTTTTATTTTTATGGTCTCCTTTCCAAACCCCTATATTTTCATGCTCCTAACTGTGATTCAATATTCTGAATGCGGTTTTCTCTTATATTTGCCCCTAATTGTCTCTTTAATATTCAACAATACAAATGTTGTACTTGTCTTTTTTTATTATCCATTTCTAACTCCTTTTTTTTTCTTCTAGAGAGACACAAAGACTTTTCTTGCCAGGCTCTGTGAACAGGCCGAGCGATACGATGAGATGGTTGAGTACATGAAGGACGTAGCCAAGACTGGCGAAGAACTTTCTGTCGATGAGCGTAACCTTCTTTCCGTGGCCTACAAGAATGTCATTGGAACCCGCCGTGCCAGTTGGAGAATCATCTCCTCCATAGAGCAAAAGGAGGAGGCCAAGGGCGTCGCCAGCCACGTTGAGCAAATCAAGAACTACAGATCAAAGATCGAGGGTGAGCTTGAGGATGTCTGCAACGATGTTCTGAACGTTCTCACCGACTACCTTCTTCCTAAGGCTGAGTCTGGTGAATCCAAGGTTTTCTACTACAAGATGAAGGGTGACTACCACCGTTATCTTGCTGAGTTTGCTTCTGGCGATAAGCGAAAGGATGCTGCTACTGCTGCTCATGAGTCTTACAAGAAGGCCACTGACATTGCTCAGACCGATCTTACTTCCACCCACCCCATCCGCCTGGGTCTTGCCCTGAATTTCTCTGTCTTTTACTACGAAATTCTTAACTCACCAGACCGTGCTTGCCATCTTGCCAAGCAGGCTTTTGATGATGCCATTTCCGAATTAGATACCCTTTCTGAGGACAGCTACCGTGATTCTACACTCATCATGCAACTCCTGAGAGACAACCTTACCCTTTGGCAGAGCGACCTCGAGAGCTTACAACCCAAGACTGAGGCTGAGCCCCCTGCTTCTGACGCCCCTGCTCCCAGCACTGAAGCCAAGAAGGATGAGGATGCTGATGAGGAGTTGAAGGATTAAAGAGAATTGAATTTTGATTTTTTTTTTAAAAAACAAAAAAGAAAAAGAAACTTGTTCTTGATTCATATATATTCAATAAATAATAATAAAATTCGAATGGGCTGTTATCCATGACCTTGTAGTTTTATTCTAACTTTTCCTTCTACTATTGCAAAAGTTTGGTAAAGGGAAGAGTAGGAACAACCATAAATAATCATAATACCCATGCTAGTACTCATAATTAATGTTTGATTTAATGTAATTTCTTGCTTGAATCTTCACCAAAGTATATATATAATATTTTATACTACTAGTACTATAAGACTATTAGCATTGATATTTATGTTATATTATTTTATTTTATGTTAATTTAATTATTTTTTCATTTCTAAAATAATACCATGACTTACTTACTCTCCTCTTCACATTCTTGTCTACATTTTTTTCATCTACTTTTGTCTTCGAAATGTAAATCCCAAATACTTTTTATGATAGCCATTTTTTGCGTTTGGATCCATAGCTAATCTTGACTCAACATTTTTACGGTGCAGTATAATGTCAACATACATGTTTTGGATATCGGGCGAATCGAAATCATCAAAATATTTGCAATCCGCATCATGGTCCAAGCTAGGCACAAATGGAGGTGTGATTCTGTTTTCAATAGTCATTGTTGAGAAAAATAAGTGCTGCAGGATCTCACTACTGGTTTGAAACCGCCGATTTTGACTCGTTATTAGTCGTGTAATTAAATCCCAGGAGTAATCGTCTATAAAACCCTCCCCATAACTATTACTAACTGTAACAGAAGCTCCGGCTGACTTGTTGAGTGGTTGATGAAGAATGGGCATAGACGAGCCAAAACATACGTCATCATAGTATTGCGTATTACTATTAAGTTTCGTATGAGAATATGACCCAGTTGGTCTGCATATACGAGGCCGATTTCGAAGTACTTCTGGCCATTGAACAATCAAGGCTGGATTACCGTGAAATGGAGTTTTACTAGTAAACATTTCATACAGTAAACATCCTAAAGACCAAAAATCAACTGTGTTATTGTAGGGTGATCGTTGTACAACTTCCACTGCCATGTAATCAACTGAGCCAACCGTCTCTTCAGACCAAACTTGAGCATTCACATAACTACCAATGGCCGGTGCTGAGACCGGTGGGTGAAGGCGTGGAGTACCGCCTGAACTTGTAGAGCTTAATGGGTGTAAATCAAAAGACATTGAATCCTTTGAAAACTGAGCTTGTAAACTCACTATTCGTTTTTGTGACAAGTTTCCACATGCCAATCCAAAATCTGTCAGCTTTAAATGACCTCGAGCATCAATTAAAAAGTTTTCTGGCTTCACATCTCTGTGGATGTATCCTAGCTCATGCACCGAAGAAACTGCAAATACCATTTCAAGAAAGTAAAACTTGATTTCATCCAATGCCAGCGGCAGTGACGCATTGAGAAAAGTCCTAAAATCTCCACCTGGAAGATACTCCATTGCCAGATATAGCGACCTATCATCTTGAAAAGAGTACAAGAGCTTAACTAAATGAGGATATTTGGCCGACGCCAATATATCGCGCTCAGTTAAAATTTGCAATTGCTGGTCCTTGCGCTGAATGTGTAGTTTAGGTATTGTTTTTAACGCACAAATTTGCCTTGTAAACTTTTGACGTACAAGGTGGATTTCTCCAAAGGCTCCCTGACCAATTTGTGTAATTTTATGAAAATCACTTAGCCTTGGTTTTAACCTTCTTTTCCTTAAACCTGCAGATTCTTCTGCAAAATATTCTGCAACACTCTTATGGGACCTCGATGGTCTCAGGGCCTTGTGGATACTACCTTCGCTCAAATCTTTTTCGTTTAGGAATGTAGCATATCTCATCTGTCTACCTTGCAAATATCGAAATAAATCTGTATAGTAGTCATAGAAATCTAGAAAAAAAGTTAGAATAATAACTAATTCAATCATGAGAAATAATAAGTTACGCCTATAGATGGTTGCTGTATTCCGGGTTCTATTAACCTTATCACGATTTTTGTTAATGATAAAAGGTTTTGAGAAATGTGCATATTGATCTGGGTAATGCCCAGCTTGATATTTATAGTCACCAACTGTATCCTTTTCCATTGCAAAGTGGAATACATCTTTTTGTGATATCGGAAGGCCTCCCCAACACGGAGGTTCCGGAATATTGGAATCTGTTGATGGATTATCAGTGATATCTTGTTCAAATTCATTTTCAGACACGTTATTACAAGCTTGAGCAGCGGAACCTCCATATTCTGGTAGATGGCCTTGGTGGACTCCGACGTGTGAATCCTTCATGTCTCTTCCGTCTGCTGAGTTTCGACTATCGGAAAAATTAGATCTAAGCGTTACGTTAGAATAGCTCATAGCATGAACTTAAGCTTGTGTATCAAACGAATGTTAATTTAAAGGGATTGAATTAAAGACACATGAACATAATACCAAAAACAGTTTAGAAAGAAAACCTTTGAGTTGCCTAGTATTCTCATCTTATTTTTCTTTCTTTTCCTTATTCATGGCTACCTTTTCTAGGTGTCACGAAACTCGAGAACTACACGAACTAATTGATCCCAACCCTAACTAGGTAATAATTTGGGAAGGTTAATTTTTTATTATTTTTTTTCATTTTCATTTTCTTCCTAGTTAACTTTTTCAACGATACTCGTCTCTTCAATTTGAGAGATCATAACAATTTATTCACATATTCACTAGTCTTATGAGTTGACCCCATATTAACACATTCACAGCTTAGTTCCAATGCCGAATTTTTTGGAATCTGATCTAACTGAGTCAAGCCAGCTGGACTTTGGCAACAATTCCCAAGCTGCTGCTGGATTTCGAAATACGATCCCGACTGCCATTTACAACCGTAAAACTCAAGTTCTGGTTGGCCCGATACTAGTTCAGGTTATATTAGTTTTAGATATTTCAAGATCAAAACTATCTTTACTAGATGCTATTAAAGCAGATCCGGATTTTCCTCAGCAAGAACAATCGTCATCATCTCGATTGCAACAACATAATGTTGGAACTGAAGCCACGCGTAATAGACGATCTACGCGTGTAATTATAAGATTACCTGGTACACAAGATGAATCTATAGCAGATGATAACGATGGAGCTGAGAATTTACAACAGACTAGTTCCAAGTCATCTTCTGAGGGACAATCCATTGCGTTCAAGACAACGGCAAAATCAATGCATAAAGTCATTTTGCAAGACTTGAAAGGGACTTTGATCTATGGAATTGAGCTACAGAAACTGCCTTTTCTTTCAATGACTACCCCTTTAGGGTCCAAAGTATGTAAATTATTTTCGATTTTGGAGTTGATACTGGATAAACTCTAATTTCTAACAATACAATTTTAGCTATTACTTTCGAAAGTCAAGTTTACTCGAGGAGTAGCATTGCTGGATCCTTCAAATACACTCTACTTGGGTGGTCATATTCCACATTTATTGGATAGCACACGGAGTCAATTGATTAAATTTCTTGAACAAGAAATTCAAAATTCAAAATAGGATTGATTACTGGCTTTTTCGCCAAACACTACGCTCTAATGTAACAGCAGCATTTTCCTTTGCTTCAGTAATACGCTCAATTCACCACCTTTATTTTGCATACGAAGGTTCATCATTTACAAGGAAATATGATAAGCATTTTCCATTTTCGATTCACTCTATTTCAAATTCCGATACATTTGCAGTGAAAAGTCAATACCATCTATACTCCATTTTTAAACGAAAACATCCTACTTTTTGGGCTGCCCAAGGCGAGTAGCAACATTTGTGGCTTCCACAACAGCGTTAGCGACAGCGCTACGAACCTTGTTATCTTCCAAAGTCATCAATCCGCTAATGGTAGTTCCACCGGGAGTGCAAACAGCATTTCTAAGGACTGCAGGATGGTTTCCTTCCAAAACCATCTGGGCAGCACCGTGCAGTACTTGAGCAGCACACTCCTGTGCAACAGGATAAGGCATACCCATCTTAACAGCACCATCTGAAAGAGCCTCGATCATAAGGAAACAGAAGGCAGGGCCACTACCGCAGAGAGCAGTGGCCACATCCATATACTTTTCGTCCATGAAAAGACATCTACCAGTATTGTTAAAGATCCAAGAAATTGACTCACGAACAGAGTCGGAGATTCCAGGAGGCAAAGAAACGACAGTCATACCAGCACCGATCTTCCTATAAGTTAGATATATGTAATGCCAAATCTCATAAACATCATCTAAAAGTCAAAAAAATATGAAACCAATGTTCCATAACCTACCTTGCTTGGGGTGTTTGTCATTGCACGAGCAACGCTGGCACCAGTCAATTCAGTGAGCTGAGCGATAGTCTTACCAGCCAACAAGCTAACCACTGTTTTGCCCTTGAACAACTCTTGAGGAATTGCTGATAAAATCGCATCAGCCAAAAACGGTTTGCATCCTAAAATAATCAAATCCGATTGTTCAACCAGCTCATTATTATTTCCAATAGAAGTTGTAACCTTATCACCAAACATTTTGTTAAGGCGATCAACTGATCCTTGACTATTAACAGAAGTCAAAAATTTGCCAGGCAAAGGAACGCTATTATCAGATGAACTTGTAGGCTTATCGATTGAAGTGATAATTGCATTGAGCACAGCTGTACCCATAGTACCGCATGCTAGAACGCCAACAGTGTAGCCAGGTTTCAAAATCTGAGGAGCCATGTTTATGATGATTGTGTGTATTGATTTAGCTTGCTTGATGTTTGTAGGGTTGATCGATCGAGGAACTGAAGAGAAAAGTGATATACAAATTGATTTTTTATTTTATGTTTTTTTTGCTGCTGAAATTACTATGGAGTGGTTGAAAATCTTAATAAATCTTGATTTCGCTTTACATAATCAACCATGCATAAACTTTGAATTGCTCATCCTGAAGGATTCCTGCTCAAACTACAAAAATATAAGATCTGATCCCTGATGCATAATGGGACATTTGAAAGAATTGAATTTGTTCTTGCAGGTGTTTAACGAATATGAAATAAACCGAGGAAGTGAGATTAAATCTACATTTTAATACTAGATGAACAGTTCAAGTTTGAGGCGGTACTGATCTAGTCTTTCTAAATGACATATGGGTTTGTATCAAATTTATTTTCTGTATTTATATGAATACATAAAAATGGTATTGTCAAGGCAATATGGTCTCAACTTTTCTCAAGCAAAGTTTCCCAAAGAGCATTTTCATCCATGTAATTATGCGACACAACTGTGATCAAGTAGTAAGTCTGGTAGATATTCTCCAACAGTTTGTATGTAGCTGTTTCCTTCTGGTATAGCCTCTGCCACTCCTTCCATATACTGAATGCTTCTTCAGACCAGGCAAGGAAAGATTCTTCCTCAATGATTGTGGATTGAAGGATCTCTCTGTTAGGGAACACTCCCCAAGTAACTGCACTAGATGACTCTTTGGGTAGGTTTGTAACCAAATCACCTTTGGAATTGCTGGCATAGTAAGAGTAGACACCATCTGAACCAGAAGAAGGCGAAGACAACCTGGGCTTTAACTTTTCAAAATCCTTTGCCGACACAAAGAATTCAACAAATGGCTTTTGAAAGACACGCCCATTCTTGGGACCCCATCCAAATATCTTATCGTCAGATTTCACAGCGTTACAAGCAGGTTGAGAGGCAACGGTCAACATTCCACGTTGATTGAGCTGCAAAAGCTCTTCCTGAATTAACATAGTTTCAGCATCCAAAGCCTGATCAGACCAAGGAATGGTTTCAAGCTGACCTGTAATATGCTTTTGAAACAATGCACTGATATCATCCACATCAACTGGATATCCCCATAGTTTATAAGCTTTGCTATTATCAACGTGTAAACTAGGTCCATATCCATCAATTTCACCATACGCTGGAGACCTAGAATCACCGAAACGACCGTTAGGGAAATCATCCCAATTGGCTTCTCGACCTAGTGCACCTTCACCTGTAGAAATGGCAAGGATGTCATCTGAAGGTTGAAGTTTGATTTCTGTTGAAGGTCCAACTCCGTGCTCAGTAACAGCCAAAAACGCACTATTTCCGGCATCCTTCAAGTCAGCTACAATAATTTTGTTATGCGCATTAACAGTAGATCTTCGGCGATTAGTAGGTGCTCCTGGAGCCGGGGGTCCTAAAAGAAATTCACCATTTCCACTTCCCTCAGATACGGCAACTGAGCCAGAGCTTTCAACACTAGAAAAGGATCCACGGGCAATTGGCTTATTCGCATTGGTAGAACTTGAAGGAATTAACAGAACAGGACATCGCTCAAGTACTTTTGCAACAGATTTCTCCAAATTGAGAGAATAGAAATGGAATCCATTGACCTTGCCTTCGGTCTTTTGATAAACAGTGGAAATGATCTGACTTAAAACTTCCACACCTAAGTCCTTGACCTTCTCGTCATCCCCCTTAGGAATTGCATCAAAAGAATCCAGTAATTTAGTTGGAATAGAAGCATGGCTTAATCTCGAGGCTCGGACAAATGATTGGTAGGTATTTATAGGCATGAGACCAGGGATAATGGGAATTTGTTGAAGCAGAGGTGAAGAATGCCCTCTCAACAATTTCTCAAACTCGAGGAACTTATCAATATCATAAAACATTTGAGTGATAATAAAGTCTGCACCAGCTTCTACCTTCTCTAGCAAGTATGGCAGATCGTGCTGAGGACTCTGACGGGAAGTATAGGCACCATCAACGTGACCTTCTGGGTAAGCTGCAACTCCAATGCAAAAGTAGTCACCGTGGTTCTTACGAATATACCTAACCAAGTCTACTGCATAACTGAACTCAGAATCAGCACTTGCTTCCCAGTATTCCTCGCCTCGAGGGGGATCACCCCGCAAAGCCAATATATTACGGATTCCAGCTTCTTTAGCTCGCGCCAACGCATTGTCCAAAATTTTTCTATCCATATTGGTGCAGGTTAAGTGCAAACATGTTGTGTTTCCTTGCTGCTGCGAAAACAGAGCTAGATCAAGAGATTTATCAGCAGTTGATCCACCAGCACCCCAAGTAATAGTAACAAATAAAGAACCCAAGCGTGTCATACGCTGGATACGAGCTTTGAGGTTCTCAAGACCCTATTGTCAAATCCTCATTGTTAGCACCGAGGAAAATATTAATGTAATGCATTCACTCACAGTTTTGGTCTTGGGTGGGAAAAACTCCAAGGAGAAAAATGTTTCTCCTGGTTGAAGGGAACTTATCAACTCTTTAACGGTTGACATTGTGTGTGAATTGAAAGATCAGAATGGATTGAATAGTTAACAAATATAAATAAATAGTGAACTGGTTGAGTTTTCTGGGTTCAACTAATGACGCAAAGAGAGTCATAATTTGAGGGATCGGAGGTAGACTTGACGAAATTGGGACATGGGAAAGATTTTATATCACACACGTGACTTATTTTTCCAGAGTTTAAAACTCCAGATTAAAATGCAGGATATGGCGAACCCTTCAATATAATTTCACATAGGCGTGGGAAAGAGTACCTACAACAGACATGGAAAAGGCCACTGACGGTGATAAAAAGCAAAATGAGAGCGAAGAACAATCTTTATTTGTTCAGGCCGCCGATTCTGGTGAAGGCTATCTTGATCTGGAAATGAGCGAGTTGCTCGAACTGGCACAGAGTAATGAAAATACAGATACGACTGCAGGATTGAGTAAACAAGAATCGGTCTCTCAACAAGAAGAAGATAATAATAATGCTCCAATATTATCAGAATTATCTCAGCGCCAGCAAATGGATACCTATAGATTTTTTCAAAGACATCCAATTACTCTATCCACCCTTTTGCCATTCCAAAAACGAATAATTGTTGAAATGTTGAAACAAGATGGCATTCTTATCCTGGCTCGGGGACTTGGGATGGTGAAAATTGCTTCTAGTCTTATACATGCTTTGGATGTTGCAGGAAGTGGACTCAATGATTTGGACCTCAGTAAGCCTAAGGATCTTCGACCAGAAACAGCATCTAATTCCCTTCAAAGCTTGGTTATTGTTCTTGGAGCTCGAGAAAGGGAATTAGAAACCATTAAAGAAGAACTTAGAGAACTTGCTATTATAGATGGAATGGGCACAGTGTTTCCTGATGATGAGAGTGATGAAGATACGGAGAATGGTTCTGAAGACATGAGTGCTCAGTCAAAAAAAAGACAGCGTGGTATTACAATTCTCAATACTGAAACAGCTAGCACAATTGAAAAGCGAGAAAAACTTTACTCTAAAGGTGGAATATTTGTCGTGACTTCACGAATATTCATTGTTGATCTGTTATCACATATCATTGATCCTACAAAAATTACTGGAATTGTGGTGATGCATGCTGATAGAGTATCCCAGACTTCTGCTGAATCGTTCATTCTAAGAATTTTTCGCCAAAAAAACAAAGTAGGGTTTATCAAAGCTCTTTCTGAAGAACCTGAAAGTTTTACTGGCTTTTCTCCTTTAGCTACTATAATGAAGAATCTACGTGTGAGCAAAGTATTTTTATGGCCTCGTTTTCATGTCAATGTAAGCGATTCTTTATCTTTAAGGCATTTAATGTACATCAACACGCGCACTGGCCAGTGGAAACGACCCCAGACTGTGGATATCAAATCTGTTATTGAAATTGAAGTCGAGCTAACGGAATCCATGAAAGATATTCAAACTGCAGTTATGGAATGTATTGAAATTTGTGTATCAGAAATCAAGAAATCCAACCCACAAATAGAGGTTGAATTTTGGAACCTGGACAATGCTATGTCTCAAAATTTTGATTTGGTTATCCGTCGTCAGTTAGATCCAATCTGGCACCGAATATCTTGGCGAACCAAGCAAATGATATCTGACTTAACAGTTTTGCGTCAAATACTTACAAATATAACCGTCTATGACTGCATAAGCTTTTATAAGACTCTTGAAACAATTTTGATTTCAAATTCTCCTGCTCCTGGTTCTTTAAAACAAACACAATCACCTTGGCTATATTTGGACGCTGCAGATACTCTGTTTTCATTGGCGAGAAACCGGGTGTTTGGCCCAAAATTAAAAAAGGGAGAAAAGCAGGCACACAATCACATCATCGAGGAGCAACCAAAATGGGATCAGCTTGGAAAGATTTTAACTGAAATTGGAGTTGAAAAGTCTACCGGTGCTCACCATACTGAAACCCAAGGTTCCACGCTGATCATGTGTCGAGATAGAAAGACAGCTAGGCAACTTTCTTCATTTATTAGAGGAATGAAGGAGATAGAGTCATCAGGCTTTAAACATTATTCTGGACAAAAGTACTTGAAAAATTTGCTAAGGGAGTACCATGAATGGAAAAAAGGATTCTCAAATGTTAAAAGGCAATTACAGAACAGCAAGATCAATCAAAATTCTAATACCAAAAAACCCGAAACCAAGATTGCCAAAGAAGAAACCGATCAATTTAAATTTGGCAAGCCACTGAATAAAAGACGCCGAGTACGTGGAGCTTCAAGTGTTGCTGCGAATTCTGAACCACACTCGTCTATTTCTAGTACTGGAACTGCTAGTGGAGGTCAATTTTACAATATTAGTGAGGATGCTGATAACGCTGATATTGCGATTTTAGAAGACCAATCAATCGAAATCGATATTGAAAATGGTGCTGCCATTGAGGGAGATGACATTGAAATCATTGGCATGCAGGACAGCTGTTATCCTCTAGATCCCAATAATTTAGTTGTGATACAAACTTTTGAAAAACAGCGTGATGAGGATCTGTTACAAGAGTTGATGCCATCATTTATTATTTTTTATGAACCCGATGCCACATTTATCAGACAGGTTGAAGTGTATCGGTCTAGCAACCCTTACAGACAAGTTCGAGTTTATTTTATGTATTATGGGTTGTCAGTTGAAGAGCAGCGATACCTTGCTGCTGTACGAAAAGAGAAAGATTCATTTACTAGATTAATCCGTGAGAAAGCATCTCTTCCAATTACTATAACTAATGAATTGGATAGCGAGGATCCCGAAGCAGCTTTTCGACGAATTGCAATGAGTGGCAGTGGGAAAACTAATAGCGCTACAAGAATTGCGGGTGGGCAAGTTATAGGAAGATTACCAAAGGAGCCTCCAAGAATCATTGTCGACCATCGAGAGTTTCGGTCTTCTTTGCCTGGTTTGATTCATGCAAAATTCATTACTGTTATTCCCCTGATGCTTACAGTTGGAGATTATGTATTGTCACCTCAAATATGCGTGGAAAGAAAGTCTGTTCCTGATTTAATTTCCAGTTTTAAGGACGGTCGCTTGTACACGCAATGTGAAGCGATGTTTCGTTATTATGACCAGCCTTGTTTATTAATTGAATTTGATGAGAATAAGTCATTTTCTCTTGAACCTTTTAGTGATCTACCAGGAGGAGGATATTCTTCTAATATCAGTGGGGGAAGTGGTACAGTATCGGGTACAATAGCTTCAACAGAAACCGCCAAAATGATGCAAGAAAATATTCAGTCAAAGCTTGTGATTCTTTTACTTCATTTTCCTAAGCTTAAAATAATTTGGTCTTCATCTCCCCAACAAACAGCAGAAATATTTTATGACTTGAAACTTGGAAAAAATGACAATGAACCAGATGTCGCTGTTTCTGCTGGTTTTGGAATTAATGATAATCTCATTGCAGAGTCTGATCGCCTATACAATCATACTGCTATTGACTTGTTAAAAGCTGTTCCTGGTGTTTCCTCAGCCAATTATAGAAAACTTATTGATGAGTATCGGTCACTCCAAGACATTGTTAAAGCAAAAGAGGAAGATTTGGGAAAGCTGATTGGCAATGAAGCTGCACGAAAAATGTATCGCTTTATGAACACGAATCTGAGAGCTGATTGAGCCGTTCTTAATAGTTTTATTAATCTGATGTATATAAATTTTTATAGGTTTTTTCAGCTCCGCATGAACATTGGAAATTTTATTTATTATGTTTATTATATTATTGTTTTTAGTTTTTCCTACATTTTAAGCACTTGTATGAGGATGGCGCTGTAATATCATTTCTTTCTGTTGTCGACACCCTTTCTGCGATTAGATATAAGCTACTAAATCTTCGTCTTCTTACCAAGGTTTCCTCTTTGTGCCTGTCACATATTATATCTTACGCAAACTTCGGCCTTTTTCTCTGAGCAATCATAAAGTTTTTAAACCTTCCTGTTTCTATTTTACTTGCGGCAAGATCATTTGATTAATTTTTTAGAAGTCTTTTGTTGATGACTCTCACATTCGACTGGAAAGTTTTACGGTGAATAGGAATAAAGTTGGTCGGAGTTAGTAACGCATGAAAAGCTACCAATAAGTAGGTACTTTGCTGCGCAAGAGCATAATAAATTCATTATTTTCATGTCCATTGCACGAGATCGATTGCATGAGAACGTCTGCTAAGATACCTTTAGCAAGTAGCAAAAACTTGGTATTAATGTTTATTTCGGAGGCGGAAAAAAACAAGAAAGTCGATGGTTACAGAGGCCAGAGAAAATGGCTTAACTTCAGCAAGTATAATAATTATAAATTTTGATTGAGCGAAATGTCTTTTTATACAAGTATATAAATAAGTAAATAGATAAGACTATATTAATTGCTGCATTGTTTTTTGTAGGGGATGAAATGCATATAATTTTTTATTTTATATTAAAGTCACCAAAAAGTGTGGAAATGTCCGAGTTACATTACAGTCATCCAGCCACTATGAAGTTTCATTTCTCAATTGCTGCATTGTAGACACAAAGTTCGATCCTTCTTCTGAAATTGCACACAAGTGTGAAATAATCTTTTCATTGGTATTTCCGGCGAGCATCATGCTTAAAAGCGCTTCCATTGATGGAAAAACTCCAACCGGCATTTTGAATGAAATTTTCGAAATAGGGCCGTTCTCAGACAGATTAGGGGTAATGTTTTCACCTTCCTTATGCGCTGATGTTTTATTCAATGGTAGTTCCTGTTCCTGCTTGACTGAAATACTACTATCAACTTCTGGTGTAGTTTTATTTATATCATAAATAGACGAGACACCGGTATTACTAGTCGATTTAGCTATGACTTCAAAAGACATTGCTTTTTGGCCTAGTGTGTGAAGAATCCCAACACATCGCTGGGCAATTTTGGCCCATGGACTTAGTTTGTCATTATTCAAGGAACGGCTTTTATCAAATATACCATCAAGAGAGCATGCGGCCCGAAGAAGGGTAGAGCCAAAACCCTCGGCAGCTTCAAGCCAATCCAAAGCCAAGTTGCATTCTGATTGTCGGCAAAGCAAATCATTGTATACTTCCATGTAAACGCTCGGGCAGGTGTATTCTGCAGACATTCCTGCTATAATTTCATTATGTGCCTGAAATGATGGTATCATCATAGCAAGATGTTCAGCTATAAGTAAACTTTGTTGTAGTAGAGGTTTGCGACTTTCTAATGCTTTGGAAGCGCCATGGAAATCACCCCGGGGGACTGTAGAAATCGCTAGAGCAAATGTCCTGGTAAGAAATTCATAAGGTTTCATTTTACGTCCCTGTAAATGTCTTTCAAGTAGCGACAAGTATTCTTCATCAGTGCACGTGTTTAAAAGGATATCTTCAAAATATCCTCTGTTAGGAGGATCGCGAGGGATTAATTTCGCAAAAGCATCCATAGCGCATCCTAGATACCTATGTGCAGTGGGAGAATACTCTGCAAACATGACGGTTTCATTACTATCCTCGGTCTTATCCTTTTTAAAGGGGGATTCCTCAGGTGAAAATGAAAGAGTTAGTAATAATATACTGAAAGCGTCAGCAGGAGATGGAATGGAAATATAAAGTCCTAAGTTAGCCAAAAGGGTAATCAAATCCTTTTGCAAACAAAGTCTTCGACGATTCGAAAACACTAAGTTAGAATTGTCTCCAAGCGCTCTTATTGACTTGAATAAAAACTTAAAAACTGCGGAATCGCGAACCATACAGGATTGATTGGTTTCTGTAAAAGAAAGATTTCGTAGAATCATGGTGATGCACAAAAATCTGTCCACAATTGCATCTTTCCAAAAGGTATAAAGTTGGCATCGTCGTTCTTGATGCAAACTTTCCATTTCCTCTTTGCTAAATTCAAGCAGTTCTCGATAACAGCTATAGCCATAGTAAGAATTATTATCTTGTTTTCTGGGTGACTGACTAGGTTTGAGTTCAGAAAGGCTTTTATCAATTAGAAAATCTTGGTCATCAGCAGCGATAATGGAATCTAGCATTCCAATGGCTTCCGCATTATCCTGAACGTTTTCAATGGGCTCCCCCGTTAAAGAGTCAATTTTAATAACAACTTCTTCATTACTTGTATCCCAGTTTCGATAAGTATTAAAAACACTTGCAATCAAATCTTCTTCTGAATCTTCAGTCGCTTCGGTAGTATTTTCAAACTGAGATAACACATCAACAGTATTCTCATCTTTCTCTGACTTCAAATTATTCATGATATCAAGGCCTAGTGTACCTAATGCGGTAAGAAGACCAGGGCATTCCTGAAGCACAATGGGAACATTTGGATTGGAAGAAAGCAAAGCCAGCTTATCTAAAGCCTGGCGCACTTCGCCAGGGATCATGGATTTCAAAGCCATGATCAAAGAGTTGATTTCAACTGCTCCTATCTCCAAGAATAGTGGAAAATCGGGAGCTAATAAGCCTGCATTTGTGCTCAGCTGAGCCAATTCCTTTATGTCATATCCACCTGTAGCGTCAAATTTTCGTTTTTTAGGTAAATACTTTCCATCTTGCTTACTCAAATTCAAAAGAGGTTTTGGAGTAGTAGATATTTTGGTATCCTGGCTGCTAGCTGACCTTTTTCTTTGCATTGAACTTGGTGAAATAGCTACTTGTCGAGGAGGCAGCATATACGATTTGGTAGTATCATCAATGGAATTTGTTGCAGAACGATTCCGTAAAATGGGAGATGAATTGGATTCAGGTCGAACCGACTGGTTAAAAAAAGTTGGCTGTTGGGATGGATCAGGAGTTTGATTCCTAGATCCTTGAGCCTGTGACCCAACATTTTGATTAATACTGGGAGTAGAAGAAACCAAATTAGAGTTCGAAGATTGGGGGGATGGAGATATGTGTGACCTGGTTGCTCCTAAATTATCCTGCGACCTCTGAGCCCGCTGCTTTTCCAATATGCGTTCGCGGAGCTGTTCTTTAAGCTGCTTTTGATATTGAAGATCACTTAAGTTCTCTGAAATCTGAGGTGTGATCTGAGCAGAAGGCTTTGAAATAGTAGATGGGTTAGGCGTACTTAGATTATTCGTGGATTGTTGTTGTTGTTGCAAGACTTGTGATGCATTGTCTTGCCGAGCCTGACGATTCTTCATAAACTCATCGAATGGAAGTAAGAGATTCACAAAAGCCCGAGCAAGTTCTTGTGAAGCAGAGATGTCAGTTTTTGGGTTAAATCCTAGCTTGGAAGCGACTACATGCCAACTGTGCGTCTCCTGAATTTTAGAAAACCCACCGAGTCGCACGACAATCCCATATAACGCGATTAGGTGAACTGTGCGGCCACAAATCACAGGCATACTTTTGATGGGGGTTCCACGGCCCTGCATGAAATCAAGTATAGACTTGAAAAACTTGCTAGCAGAGCCTGCCAAAGTTGGAGGTTGGTTTGAAGAGGCCTGTGGGCAAATTTCTTGAGCTTTCTGTTGCTGCGCTTTCGCCTGTCCTAATAGTTCCTGTCTTTTTTGCTCAATTAGCTGATACTGTTGTTTAGCTCGTTGTTGTTGTTGAGCCAATTGACGCTGCAAAAGTTGTTGTTTGGTGAGCTGCTGAGAAGACTGCTGAGATAATTGCTGAGGTGATTGCTGAAATAGTGGCTGAGATGATTGCTGAGACGGCTGCTGAGACGACTGCTGAGATGACTGCCGAGATGGCTGCTGAGACGACTGCTGAGACGACTGCTGAGAAGCAATGTTGTTTGAATTCTGGATTCCTTGCTGGAAATTAGCCAGTTGTCTATGAAATGCAACTTGTTGTTGCGGACTCATAAGCTGAAGCTTTTTCTTCAAGGTGGCCAAATCCTGCGGAGATAAGTTTGCTAAGTTAATGCGGCCGGACATGTTATTCGTATTAGAAAGTTGATTTGGTTGAGGAGCTTGCCCAGATGTTCTTATAACTGGAGAAGATGCTCGGGAATTAGATCCATTGGGGGTATTATAATTCGAAGAATCTCTTCGATCACTTAGTCGATGCTGCTCTTGTTGGAGCATCATTTGATAACTACCTATTGCAGATCCCGAAATCGGTTTTTCAGAGTTATCACCATTCAGTGAATCATTATTCAAGTCACTGGTATTACTTTTATTCATTCCATTGAAGAATCTCTGTGTAGACGAAGATATTGACAGGTTTCTATCGGCACGCATCGGATTGACTGATGCCTGACCGTCTGCGGGCGAAGAAAACGAAGAGGGACTCTGTCGCATTAATTGGCTAGGAGATATTTGCCCAGTTGTATCATTCTGGTCAGATAAAGTATTGAGTCCTTCACTCCTCCTATTCTGGCGATTTTGAAAAGTATTGGATTGGAATGTGTTGGAAATATTACTAGGTGATACTGTGTTGTGAAACTGAGGGCTCCTCGTTTCGAAAGAGCTAGGTCCTCCAGTTTTGGGAGAAAAAAGCGACAACGGAGGCTGGAAACTTTCTAAATCAGGCTGGCTAGCCTTAGGAGTATTTGCAGACGATATTATCCCGTCGACGGGTGAGGGCTCTGTCGGTATATCTGTCAGAAAGTTCAGTGGGTTTTCTGTTGCCAAGTTAGCTAGAATTGTACAAAATAATTTTATGGGCATTCTCACCAGTTTCATCCATAAATCCTAATGAAGTCGGATCAACACTGTTATTTTTCACTTGTGATTGCATGTCTGATTGCAGATAGGAAAGAGGTTGGCTTTCATTGAGAAGACGAGAAGAGTCCTCAAGCCATGAATCTATATCTTCCATTGAGAAAGAAAAAAAAAGACACGCGTAATTTTGTAAGAATAAAAATAATCAAGATAATAATTTAAATCCAGTGTCTGTACAATAAAAATTGACGTGTTTCCAATTGTTTACAGACTATGGATCAAAAAGATTCAGCCTTGAGAACTTGATCGCGAAAAGCTGCTAAGAAAAACTAATCTATGAAAGTTAGCAAATGTGTAAATATTTTGGTACTTTGATATTTATGCAGCTACAAACGTGCACACCTTTTAGGGAAATAAAAATTAAAAAAAAAATCACAGAAATATAATATCAAAATGGCCCCTTTTGCTTACAAGACTTGAAATCAATATTTCCTAGGAATTTAGTTCAAGTTTATTGACTTGAATATTTAAGAAGCTCGTTAATATAAACTTACAGAGATTTTGAAAGTATGGGAGAAATTAATGAGATTACATATGGTGGTAGTGCAGAAAATACAACGTGGTTTCTTAGACTGAGATAATCCGTGGGTAAATTATAGTCTGACGTTTTAAACAGCACGAAGGCCCAAGATAGCTGAAAAGTGTTTCAGTATAATTACTTCATGAACCTCAGCATTGAGTTTGAACCAAATGAGAAGAAACATTTCAGGAACAAAGCAATTTGGAAAAGAGAAAAATAAGGAGAGAGGAAATACAGAAATGAACATTTCTTTAAAGCCACAAACGTAGTAAATTTCTAAAAAGTTTCTAATAAGTTCCTAATAATTGATCTCCTAACCCTCGATCGCTCATTATCTGGCGGCAAGTCTATCGATGCTGGTAAAATTACAATTATAAGTCAGTCGCTTTCCGCCAGATATGACAAATGAATAAATGATGAAAGAATAAAAAAAAAAAAAAAAATAGAATAATATAAAGGATTTTAGAAGAAAAAGAACTTCTTTCTGTGGAGCTTCTTGCTCAACGCCTTGTAGTGTTCCATCTCGCCCCAACAATCACGGCCCCATTCACAGCCAGCCATATTGACTACAAAGTCGCGCTCCTTTTCATTGTAGAAAATACGAGCATCTCCTTGCATGTCGGAGCAAGCACCTGGAGGAAATGAGTTGATAGAACGTAGCGGCAAGAATCCTGTTCGACCCCTGATCCATGGTTCATGAGAATACAGGTACTCTAAGGCATCTTGTTCTTTATGCTCCCATTCCATATGTTTTTGCTCGTAGAACACAGGGTCCCACCAAATATCCAGTAACTTTTCAGACCATTCACTTCGGCGAAGGAGAAAGCTACCCAAATTGAAACCACCACAATCCTGTGTAATGATGAGATCAATAGGCTGGTTGTAATCAACATATGGGATGTTTACGGGCAAGTTTAATGGGTTGTAATAGCCGAGATCACGATAGGTAGTATTTTTCAAATTATTGAAAATTTGTTGATCAAGACTGATTTCGGGCTCCATAATATATGTATGCAGATCAAGCCACCAAAACCATTCAGCATCTGGAAATTGGCGCATGGTTTGCTTGATAATGTCGACTTTCTCCCAAGATTCTCTCCATTCATGAGCATAACGTTTTTTAGGTGAAACATCCTTGATAGCAAGATGATATCCATGTCTTGCAGCATATGCCTTCTTATTCGCAATGCTTGATCGTTCAACAGACCATTCTTTGGCGCCCTTCCACTGCATAACGCCGCCACCTTCATTGGCAGCCAAAATGATAACAAACTTACCTGATCCAAACCTATAGTGAGGAAGGAAAGGAACTGAAGTGAAAAGTGATAGCAGTGCCAAAAGAGTGAAAACTAGTACAAACACTTTCCTCTTTATTAGGAAGTCTATTATGAAAGATCCCACATAGTCCAAGCTTGAAGCGATTTTCCTAACTATGTCGGTTTTTCCTCCACTGACAGTCTTGCCTTTCCGCGGTGATGACCAACTTGATTGCCTGGAATGCCAGCTGCCAGGCTTACTAGAAAAAAATCTAGAAAAGAGTCCTTTCTCGTTATCTTTTGGCATTATTGTGGAGGGTGTACGATGAGAAGTTATAAGGAGAAAAACCTATTTTTTTTTGTGTATTGCTTTGTCCAATTACTAGATGATGGAAGAAGGATCGATAGCTATGGTACAAATAGCCGATACTCTCCAATATGTGCTGGGAATAGCTGCAGTTGTTGTTATATGATGAGTATTCCTTTTCACTCAACGATAATATGCCTTTATCTATCAAGAGCTGATATTTCCCGGGCTCAAAAAGGAATCAAAATAGTGGTGAGTGTAAAAGGGAAAAAAAAAAAGGAAAAAATGCTTGGAAGAGAAATTTTCAATGATACACACCATACTAGTATTAGAATTGTTATTATTATTATTATTTGTTTTTGTTTTTGTTTTATTTGCCATACTCTCTGTTATCCTGTTTTCCAAGTAGATCTCTACTACTAACTTTGTTTAGCACAGGTAGCCACTCGTCTACGTGGCCAAATTAAAACATAATACGAACTGGGTTAGGGCTTGTGCCACTTCACTTTCAAACGCTTAAAATTTCATTGGTAAATAATAAATTTACGAAAAGAGACCACATAATAGGGAGTAATATTATGAAATAGATCGAAAAACTGAAGAAAGCTTGCCTAAATTGAGTTTTAAAAGTCAAATTCACTCCTGAATGAGTTAATATCCATTCCATTACCAACTTTTTCTGAAAGGTCCCTTCTGTTCATGGCTAAAAAGACCCGCTTCAAAGTGGATAGTAAATTGCTATTGTTATTGGCTAGAACGTCGTCACCAGGAGCACCTTCGATATTGTTCATGGATAACGCAGTTAGTAAATGCTGAGCAGCCTCGTGATAGCAACCAATGTTTACACACGAGACTCCAATATTATATCTGGCTCGGACAAATGAAGGTCGAAGCTCAAGAGCCTTTGAATAGGCTTCGATCGCATCCTCACTTCTTTCAGAATTTGCAAGAGTGGCACCAAGTCGATTCCATAAAATAGGATCTGTAGGCCTTACAGCTAAAGCTGCATTAAAGCAATCAATTGCCTTATCAAATTCATTATTTCCATAGAATAGCACGCCCAATCCGTTTTGTACTGACGCATCCATGTTAGCACCATCTGGAGATAACTGCGCAGCTTTAATGAAGAGTTCTGTAACTCGGCTATGCAAATCATCAATTCCTGTACGAGGATCTTGCCTTCGGGCTTGCTCAACAATATCCGGGTACTTTGTAGCTATCCATTTTTCTAACGTTGAGTATGCAGCGTTTTCGTAACTTTCATTGGTATAAGATACTGCAAGATCCATAAGTGCAGTCAGGTTTCCAGGGTCAAGATCAATGCAACGTTCAAGAGCACGAATTGCAGATTCTTCCTTTTCACTTTGTGCTTGAACCGAGCCTAACCGGCTCCAGGCTTCAACATGGTTAGGATCCTTTTGGAGAGCAGCTTCGAATGCCAACGCCGCTTCACTAAGGTTACCTCCTGTTTCTACTATACGAACTCCAATGCTGAATGGATCCAGTTCGTCCATATACTGATTGTTTTCTTCAAACCAATATTGTCCAAAATCAGGTCGTGATTTTGTATATTGGTGAAAATCGTTATCCCAATTTTCATGTTCTGCAGCGTTCCAGTCATCGACATTATCAAAAACTTGTGTTCTAATGTTTTCCCATACTGTCTCAAAATCTGATTGTTTGTCACTAGCTTCGGCTTCTCTTGCTTCGTTAATTTTAGTATCCTGATTCGCTTCTTTAGCACTCGAAACCTCTTTGCCTTTGCTCGTGGCATTGGCACTTTCTTCCATCTGTCGAAACTGTTCTTCCCAATGTTTGTTATCAAGCTCTACGATTTGAGGTTGCTGGGCCGTAGCAGCAGTACTTGCACCAGTCATCATCGAAGGAGTGTACATCCGGGACATTTGGGGAATATATCCAGTCATGGCATGCATGTTTGGCAGAGGTTGTTGTGTATTGAACTCTGCTCCCCATTTGTGATCTGCGACTCCTAGTGCGGGAGAAGGAGAATGGCGAATCATGGCATCAGGAGTTGCACGAGAAAGATGTTGAGTCTGTCCAGAAAAATCATTTACCCAACCTTTGCTAGCTGATGAGCGCTGAGTATTCTGAACTCCATTGAGCTCAAGTCTCATTTGATCAAAAGCAAAGGAGTTATCATTGTGCTGCTGTGCTTCTCCATTCATAAACTTATTCATCATCTGACGGTCGGTAACATTCATCTGTTGGCCTGACGCTCGCATAGAAGCAGGGCTTGCTGCTCCACTAGGTCCAAATCTCTCATGTTGTAATGTTCTATCTTCAGCACTGTGTTTCACGAACTGGGCCATAGGATTTTGGCTTGTTGAGCATTCAGATCCCGAATTCATAAAAGACATTTTGGAGACTTAGAAATGGAAACAAGATATTAATATGAAATATCATGAAAAAAAAATTGTATATAGAAAGAAATAAGACAGTATTCGTAATACTGTTTCTTTTAAAAATGGGGGCGTGATTTGAGATAATGGATTGATTTTGTTCAGATTCTAGGATTAATTATCTTACATAAACACCATATTCCCAGCACTGCGAGCTCGGCACTTAAATTTCGGCAATTCAGTCTAGAATAAGTTTTATTCGCTGGATTGGTTTGGTAACTCATAACCTGCATAATATCTTAAAATTTCTCATCCAAAACCCATCGAATCCACTCCTCCAGTTCGCTAAGATCATAAAAATTTCCCTGAGAAATGGGGTGCTGCTTTTCCTTGTCATTCCAAGAGTAGGCATATGCCTCATATAGTGGCGTATGGGACTGAAGGGGTGAGCCAGTCAGTACTATAACGGTGATTTTATCTTTCAACTCAATTGACAGCTTTGACATTGGATGAATTGCCAGACGACCTAAATATCCACTTGTGCTTCCTGGCTGGTATTTGTTTTCGATAGCCATTGGTTCGACTTTTATTTCCAAGTTCGATACATTTTGTGCTATTAACTCAATCGTTTTTCGTGTTCTAGTCATGATTTTCTCATGCAGAATTTGTGCAATCAAAGGTCGGATTATGTAGAGCGAGCTCCATGGTTTGGTTTCCTTGGTGTTAAGAGGAGGTGGGATTCCAGCCTTGGTTTCTAGGCTTTTGCGATGGGCGTAACAAAGTAATATATGGAATGCTAAGCAGATTAAACTTGCACGCTTGCACACCTTAACTTCAGGAATTACCTCACCACTCATAGAATGGTCCTCATCTTCTCCATTACTATTTCCAGAGCTGTAGTCTATGAATTCAATCTCTAATATTTCGTCATATAGTTTGATCACGATTTTACCATTTTGAATTCTGACTCGATGAGAAATAAGACTGCGAGCTTCTTTTGCCATTTCGTAAAATAATTCTTCTTCAAATAAAAAGTTCCGGGCATTTTTTATCTCATCTTCAACTGATTTTTCCTCTTTTATAATATTGATTCCTGCAGAAGCTCCTTGAAAAGTCCGCTCACCATTTAATACGCTGTAGAGGTTTACTCGTACAGTCTTAGTTCTTTTTAGAACTCCAGTTTGGAATGACATTGTTCCATCTGCTCGTCGTCGCAGAGCTGCAACCCCTCGATCTTGATATTCAGATCCAGCATCCCCATATCCGTATTTGATTCCTAGCCCTCTTGCATCCCCTTTTCGAATTTTGTAGAGTACTTCTCCACTAGAAACAATTGATAACACGGATTCCCAATAAAGTTCTTCTTTATCCGCTTCTCCTTCTAACCTCTGAGCTGCAGTTGCAAGTGAAGAGGAACTGTGTTTCAAAGCCTCGATTTTCCATCCAGCGGCCACCAAAGGATCTTCTTCTATTATTGAGGGTTTAGAATTATCAGCACTCAATGATCCAACAGGAATATGTTGTTTTAAGTGAGGAGACATGGAATTAGTTCCCGCAGCTGGTCTTAAGCAAGACATTAACAGTGATACGAAATCCTGAGAAAGAGCGGATTCATTCTGGGCAGTACTAGAGATTATTTGTTAGAAGAAACCTCAAGAAAATTTATCAGTAATATTTACCTAATGAGCTCGAGGAGCTCCTGTCGAACCTGGTCAAAAGCTTCATCGTCTATTATTCTATCGTCTTTTTTGGGTTCATCCTTATTTAATTCTTTCCCACCGTCTACTGTCTCATCAGGTTGGGATTCATCGTTAGCACCATACATGAGTACGGAACTTTCGGCATTTTCTTTCTGAGCCTCAGTCTCGATTTCTTGTAAAAGTGATTCTTCTGTCAAGTCTGCAAAGGAACCTCGCTCTTGTGTGATTCGCGTAATAATTTGGCCTAAAGGCTGCGAATTGCTATGCAACGGTTAGTTGTGGCAAAAAAAATCAACAGAATATGCCTACTTGTCAAAGGACAGAGATTCGTCTTTAGTCTGCGGTCCTATCGATATCAAGAAATCATCATTTGCCGTGCTTGTGCTCATTTTTGCTTTTATGACTTACAGATAGTAAAATGGTAGAAGTGAAGGAGTTGGGAGAAAAATGAAAAATACATAAGTTAACCTGAATACATCAGCACAATGAATTTTTTACATCTAATACTATCTTTAAATATCAAAATCTCCATCATCGTCCTCAAGATCTGTGCCTTCCTGCAGCTCATTGGCAAGCTCCTTTTCTCTCTCTCGTGCCTTTTCGGCATCTTCTAAGTCTGCACGGTGGCTATTAAGAATATATCTCATACCCTTAACACTGTCATTATGAAGAGTGATGCAAAACTTAATACGGTCATGATAAGTTTCTTGAGGTTGAGTAGTTGAATAGACATCTAAGACCTCATTGCTCTGCATATATCCGTGTTGGTGGTCAATAGTAGCATCAATGACACCATCTCTAATTGCTTTTGCAATAATATACTCAGCAGATTCCTCGCTATCTAGTTGAAGCTTAATACAAATATCCTTTAAAGAAATCTTAGAATAAGAAAGACTAATGGTTCGGATACCAGTTTTGATGACGTTTTGCCTTAAGCGAAGAACAAGGCTATAAGTTCCATCACGCTTCAATGCTTCAGCGTGTTTGGCGATGGTCTCAGAGAACTGAGAAATATCACCAACTCTGACAGCTTTAGTCACATCAAAGTATGGAGCTAGAGACTTCTCAAGAAGAGGTTGTTTAAAAACAGATCGCTCTGGAATCTCCCCCATTAACAGTTCAATTACAATGTTAAGCTTGTTGGCAGCCTGCAGGAAACCACTTGCAAGGGAAGTTTGAGGGGCTTTTCTGATTGCAGCCGTAATGTGTTCGTGGGCAGAAGTATAGTCGAGTTGAATAACCTTGATTCTTCCAAGGTAGTAAAAGTATCTTGCGACAAGAGCATTGCCTGCAGACTCTGGGAAAGTGGTTTTAGAAACTAAGTTAGAAGCTTGTGAGACCTTCTGGGAACCCAAATAATTGCGAAGAAGCAAGGTGATAAGAGAAGCTTGGGTCTCGGTATCATGGCGAAGAGTAGCTGTTCGCAGTGCTGCGAGGAGGAGAGGCGAAATTTCATCAGACTCGTTCAAAAGTTCCTTTGTTCTTGAGTAATAAAACCAAACCTTTGCAGCCAGATAATCTAAACTTCTTCGGTTGTAGCTTTGAAGTTTCTGGATTACATACTCATTGAACTCGTTGAGCTTGGTGATTTCTTCCTTGTTCAAGAGCCAAATTTGAATAAGAAGGTGTAGAAAAATATCAACTTCAGGCAAAATCGAAGTGGGTGCCAATGGCTCATCAACATCCATATCCATCGAATCATCAGTGCTTCCAGATCCTGCAGTATAAGAAAGCAGGACTTTGCGAGAAGGGTCTGAAACTGGATATGTGGTCTCGATAACCTTTGTCAACACTGTAGGGGTCACTCGTTTTCGCAAAGCTGGTAGCCCCCTCAAAACTTGAAGAGTATATTTAGGATCAAAATTGGATACAGCTTTTTCAAGGTATGCAAAGTTCTGTCGGACATCTAAGAGGAATATTAGCTATTTGTAAAGAATGAAAGCCAGAATGTCTTACCATCTACAGTCAATGATTCAACTTCAATCGAAGGTTCAGCATTTCCCATACTAACGTCAGCATCAGGAAGCGATTCTAAAGTAGCTGACATCGTTAAAATTCTATGTTTGCAAGCGTAAAAAGAGAGCAATTAAGTAGGGGAGGGTGTAGATGAGTAATAGGAAGAAGAGATGGTGGCAATGTGGTGGTAATGAAAAAACAACTTTAAGAAAAAAAGTACAATTGATTTTGGGAGGTTAGAATTATCCTCCTTTTCCACAACCCATTTCAATTGTCACACTACGATGTCTTCAGGCACAACAAATTCTAACATAGAGAGTTCCAGCAAACAGCATGGACCTATTTCGGTTGACGAAATCATCCGGAAGAAACAGGAGGAAGTTGAAAAGAAAAATAAAATTGGCTTTATCAAGCGAGATTTGCGTGGTGCTAGCGATCCAAAAGGCAGTACTTCAAGTTCAAGCATCATTTCAAACAGCAAAGGACGATCTGCAGTAGTTAGAGGGAGTGCTGGACCTAGGTCTGCAAGATTACGAAGTGGACTTAGTGTTTCTTCTCAATTTTCTTCTAAATCATCATCCAAACCTGTTCGAGTCACAAAGCCTGAAGAGGTACCTCAATCTGAAGAGCTAAATATCTTAGCGAAAATCCTTCCTCAACGCGAAGAAAAGGGCACTACTCCGGGCCACATTGTTGTTGAGAAGCCAAAGCCAAAGTTGAAAACTGAAGAAAAGCATGGAGAAGAGAAGAAAGTTGGAAAGAAGAAAGACCATAAGTTTGTGTTTGAATGGAGTTCAAAAGAAGACACATCGGACTCTTCTGATCCCTTATATAACACCTCCCATGTGAAGACAACCGAGTCTTACAAAAAGTTTACAGAAGAAATTGAATCTCGAAAACGAGATTTAATGGCAAAACTAATACCTTCTAAGAAACACAAGGTAGACTGGGAAGATGTTCATTGGTCCAAGAAGCCTCTCCAGAATATGAGAGAAAGAGACTGGCGTATCTTTAAGGAGGATTTCAATATTCTCACTAAAGGAGGAAATATTCCTAATCCCATGCGAACTTGGGAAGAATCTAAAATTCCGCCTGAAATCCTTGCTACGATCCGCAAAATTGGTTATTCAGAACCTACACCTATTCAGCGAGCTGCTATTCCCGTTGCTCTTGGTTTACGAGATGTTATTGGTGTGGCCGAAACTGGTTCAGGAAAAACAGCTAGTTTTGTAATTCCTTTGCTCACATATATTATGGAACTCCCCGCACTAAATGAAATTACTAAAACAGATGGCCCATATGGAATTATTCTTGCACCTACTCGTGAATTAGCCCAGCAGATTGAGTCTGAAACGCAAAAGTTTTGTACATCCCTTGGATTTAGATGTGCTTCTATCGTAGGTGGACATAGTATTGAAGAGCAGGTTTATAAGATTCATGAGGGAGCTGAAATTGTTATTGCTACTCCTGGTCGACTTCTTGATTGTTTAGAAAGGCGAATTTTGGTTTTAAGTCAGTGTTGTTATGTGGTCATGGATGAGGCTGATAGAATGATTGACCTTGGATTTGAAGAGCAGGTCACAAAGATTCTAAGCGCTTTGCCAGTTTCAACAGAAAAGCCGAGTAGCGAGGATGCGGAACTTTTGAACCAATCAGAGTCAAAACTATTAGGAGGGAAGCATCGATATCGCCAAACAATGATGTATACTGCGACCTGGCCTCGTGCTATTGAACGAATGGCAGAAAAGTATCTACGAAGACCTGGCATCGTGACTATTGGAAATGCAGGACAAGCTACAGACCGTGTGGAGCAACGGGTTGAATTTATATCTGGGGAGGTCAAGCGCGCGCGCAGACTTATTGAAATTTTGAATCGACAAAAATTTCAACCTCCAGTTATTATTTTTGTGAATGTCAAGCGAAACTGTGATTACGTCGCTAAGACTCTGAATAATGAAGGCTGGAAAACAGTTGTAATGCATGGCAGTAGATCGCAAGATCAGAGAGAAGCTGCTCTTGCGCAATTGAGAGCAGGAACAGCTGATTGCTTGGTGGCCACTGATGTGGCAGGCCGTGGTATTGATATTCCAGATGTATCCCTCGTTGTTAATTTTCAAATGGCTAAATCCATTGAAGACTATACACATCGAATTGGACGTACAGGTCGAGCTGGAAAGTCAGGTGTAGCAATTTCATTTTTAGGAAAAGAGGATGAGGATGTCATATATGATTTGAAGCAAATGATTTCAAAATCAGCAGTCAGCCAGGTATCCGATGAACTTAGGAGATATGACGCTGCAAGAATACGGCCTATATCAAAATAATAATCATATAAATAATACAAAATAAACTAATAATAACATAACATGTAATAAACCTAAGGATCGTTTTTCGTTCAATACTTTCACAAGAACATAAATATTAAGTAATAATGATTTATTCATCATCGTCATCACTATCGTAGGCGCTCAAGCCCAGACCAACGGGAGGAGTTACCGCTGGTATAGTTACAGGAGGAGCAGATATTTTCGAAGTTAGTTGTGATACTTTTTGTAGGGTTGCGAGAGAGGCCAAAGAAAATAGACCTGTCGAAGGTTGTAATGGAGCAGCTTCAATCTGCTTAGGGGGTTCAACTGTGATCACTTCTTGAGTATTTTGATCCATAGGGATTTGAATTGTTTTGTGATTCGTAGAGGATACAGTGGTTTTTGCATTTGGATTTACTGAGTTGTGGCCTCTAGCAAACCAAATGTCGTCTGGGGCTTCGTAGCCCTCTAAACCAAAACTGGAGTCTTCTTTTCGTCGTTTCCGGGCTTCATGATCTTTACCTTCAAT
Organism: Geotrichum klebahnii; assembly: GCA_030570935.1. Taxonomy (NCBI): domain Eukaryota; kingdom Fungi; phylum Ascomycota; class Dipodascomycetes; order Dipodascales; family Dipodascaceae; genus Geotrichum; species Geotrichum klebahnii. Next base: position 41,236 of record JAJLWW010000009.1, on the reverse strand, counting down.
TTCTGCAACATATTCTGCAGGAAGCAGTTTGCGAATGGCGTCAGCGGCTTGTTCCTCAAGCCTTCGCTTTTCTCGGACCTTCGCAAGTGGGTTTGGATCATCGGTAGCCCAACGTACATTTAATACTTCATCGCCATTCAAAGACTGGTGCGCCATAGCTTCTTTCGCAAACTGAGCATTGGCCTCATTACTATACGTCACAAACGCCACGCCTCTACTATTCAATACCCTGGCTATTAAAAAATTCAAGTGGTTAGTTAAGAAATAAAAAAATAAAAGAAACATAAACTTACTTCGTTCAATTTCTCCCCACTCAGCAAAATTCTTTGCCACAAGCTCATCAATATCATCTGTGACCGGGATCCTGCCAACATAAATCGTCCTATTTTGCTTCAGAAAAGAGCCCACTCCACCCATATCGTCTCTATAATCTGAAAATTTGTCACGGCCAAAGCAGTCCAAATTAGGAGGGAAAATATCAGTAATTGTTGGCAGTCTATGTAAATATTCGCAGTTCTTGCCTCGAGTGCAAAGACCTCTTGCAAAGTATAAACAGAAAAAAGTGGCGCCTGGGGTCTTGTCGGCCTTGGTATAGCCAGCGTCGGTAGCGATCACACATCGTCCTTCTGATTTGCGTTGACTGAAAAATGTATCATCTTTATCACCTCCACTCCTATATGCGACATGTTAGTATATATAAAAGGATCCTAGCCTAAGAGAATATACTTACCACTTAAGATACCAGATATTGAACACTGTTCCACTCTGAGGGAGTTGATCTTGAACTGTTCCAGGTTCTTTTTGTACGCGTGCTGGTCGCCGCTTCTTCTTCTTTACCACAATGGTAGTTGTAACTTCATCGCTCTTTTCAGCAACAACAGGAACTATTGCATTTTCTTCAGGTTCAGTTTTACTGATTTCTTGAGCTGTTTCAGGGTCTGAGGCCTGTATTGGCTCTGTAGGATCTGACATATTGGCGGTTGTTGAGGTTCTTGAGAATTTTAGGTGTGGGTTTTACTTTTAGTACGAGATTTTTTCCCTGCCCTACTCCCAATCATGGACTATTACATCAACGTTAAGAAGTTGAGAAGCCATATACATTTGTAGATAGTACAAATATATATGAATGGAATTATTGAGAAATTTTGATATTTAACATGAATCTATTTTTAATATATACACATGTAGCCAAATAGAGAGGCAATTCTAGATAAAAGCAAATAACGAAACAAACGTAAAAAAATATGTAACAAGGAAACACCGAAAACCTAATAAAAACATGAGGAACAATTGATTGTGTGTCGTGAGAGTGCGAAATGGATATGCATGCTGGAGAAATTAATTAATGAATAGCATCAGGGTGAATGGCGTCAAGAATGGCCTTTGCGCCACTTTCAATGAGCTTATGTGCCAGGTTCTTGCCTAGCTCTTCTGCATCAGCAGATGTGACAACGGTTGCTTCCATAGATTCGTGTACTGCTTCACTTCCATCAACGGAAACAACAAGAGCAGTGAATTTTAAAACATCGGGTTGTACAAAACTGGTTTGGACTCCAATAGGAACAGAGCATCCACCCTCAAGTGTTCTCATCAGAGCACGCTCGGCCAGGCACTGAAGAAAAGTCTCATTGTGATTGATTTTTGAGAGAAGTTTCATAATCTTTTCATCACCAGTTCGAATTTCAATTCCGAGAGCGCCTTGCCCAACTGCATAGTACATATCCGGAGCATCTAGACAGGATGTAACCCGGTGGCCGAGTCCCAACCTGTTCAATCCGGCAACAGCAAGAATTATGCAAGCATACCTAGAATTGGGATCATCGAGTTTTGCAAGTCTGGTTTGCACATTTCCTCGCACAGACTCAAATTTTAGGTGAGGGTAGTTGCGTTTTAATTGGGCGGATCTTCTGATCGAGGAAGTTCCGACAATACTTCCGTCAGCCAAGTCGCGCAATTGAGTATGTGGAGAATTAGTTGGCATAACAAGGGCATCACGGGGATCTTCACGTTTAGTGATGGCGGCCAATGTGCAGCCTTCAGGAAGGGCCGTAGGCATATCCTTAAGGGAATGAACAATCATGTCAAGTTTGGGGAGACCTTCGAGGTCATGCATAAGAAGAGTCTCGAGCTCTTTAGTCCATAAGCTCTTTCCACCAAAGGAATACAAAGGCTTATTTAATACTTTATCGCCCAACGTAGATAAAGCAACCACAGGAAAACTTTGGTTGGGGCATTGTGTGTACAGAGACTCGGCAATATGCTTGGATTGGACTACTGCAAGGATAGACTTGCGGCCACCAACAGTAACTTTATGCTCATCACTGTGGGCGGAATTAACAAAGTCGTCATAAATAATCATACTAGGATCTCTTTCTGGGGTATTACTGTTTTCATTGGTGGTAGGGGAAGATAGTGGTTTTGTGGGTTGGTGTACCTTGTTGTATACGGGGGAAGAATGGGTCATGTTGACAGCTTCAACGGAATGCTTGTTTACAAATGATTTGTCAAAGACCTTATCAGGCGAGAAGAGCTGAGGAGGAACTACTTGTGTGAGGGACATTGATGATGATAATTATTGAAAATTAAAGGAGTGAAAAATTTCGATGTTTCGAGGGTCAATGTGAAGGGAAAATGAAAAACCGTTATCGAGAACAACTTGATATCAATGAAACAAGACAGACACCGAGGAAAAGAAGGAGGACTATTAGATGAAGCCGAAAAGTAATACCACAAGAGGACGACGAGATGGAAGGGCAAGTAAAATGAAAAGAAGAAAGAAATGAGAGAAAATCCTATGGATCTCTAGATTTTATATCGGAAATTTGAAATTTCTCATGATTTTCGCCAAGACAGCCAATCAAGAGTAATGGAATTTCAATAAAATTATGTTTGTATGACCTAGCATTGGTGGTTGAATTTGAAATTCCGTTACACTTTTGTTTAATTTTCCTTGATAAAATTCTGGTGATTAATTCGAATTTTATGAGCTTTCATTGGTTTGATTCTGTGCCCACCAAAAGTTACCCGGAAAATATTACAACGTTAAGATATGCTTTAGAAACCAGATTGGGAAGTAGTTGAATTGTAAAAATTAATCCAATCAGCGTTAAATATTTTCAAATTGTAAAATGTCACAAACATAGAACTAAATAGACCTTGATTGGCCAAAAGACCAATAGACTATAGCTGCCTTGTTGAACAATAGCATAGCAAGTAAAAATATATGGGCGTCAATGGGGAATTAATAATTCAGGATCAAATTTAATTATCGGGGTCTGGCAAGGTGTTAGAACAAGTCTAGATTCATCTGGAGGGAAAACCAGTTGTTTTTAGTAACTTGGTTGAAGTTCTTCAAGCTTAGTGCATTATTGTTTTTGTACCTCGGTTTTGGTGCCTTTAATTTCACATGTTGGACAATACCCACGAAGAAATTCGGTGCCTATCCTTCAAAGATAAGTCTATAGGAGCCACTTAAGAGCCACTTAATGTATTTTTACTTTGTTCATTGTGGGCCTATCAGCACCTTCTGTACGTTATAAGCTCGCATCAATTGTAATCGATAACTATCAACTTTGAATCCAGGCTGAATTCTTTAGTCCAAGTTATTTTCTGGTCAAGTTCCAAAAATGGGTTTCCACTCGAGCTCAGTACAATTACTCAGTCGGGTTATATGTCACTTGAATTAAAATAAAATTTCAAATACATTGAAAAGGGTTAATATTGCCTGCTGCCTTGATATAATGAAGATGACCGTTGTTCAAGGTTCATGTTTTTAGTGGTTTGAAGTAATATGACGTACATCACGGGAGGTCTTTAGTTTAGTTTTGACTTGTTCTTTTGTAACACTATATGAAAGAGGTTGAAATTGTCTAGAACAGCCAGGTACCATTAATCATGCGGCGTTAGTGTTTAACTTTCTGTTTCTCAACCATTTCATACTAAACGGGTTTATTCTGTATCTTTGTTCTTGACCAGAACGATATTATGTTTTCTCTGGTAGCAATATGATCGGTTTCTTATGGGGCCTTATCCAGTGCAAAATAATTTCATTAGCTAGTGATTTATTCAGATCACATTTTTTTAGTAGTAGGTTTATTCTCCTAGCTAAATTATTTGAATTGTACACTCCATCCTGCATGGTTAGCATGCAGTTACAAGTAAGCTATTACACGAATGGCACAGTTTCGGTATTATACTGTATAAAAACATTCATGAAGCTGACCTTTATCTGTCATAGTCGACTTTTTATTTTAACTATATATGCATTTTTTTTGATTCAGGAGGATGCTAAAAGTATTTCAGGAATGCGGAGTGGAGACAATGTAGTTCACTTCAAAAGTTTGAAATCCTATGCAAGACCTCGTTGTCTGAATTCTAATTCGTGATTCTGCTAAACTATTTCTAAAATTTTGTTGGTTCCTGGTGTGCTATTTAATCTTTGTACACTAAACCATATGCTTTTGAGTGATATAAAAATAAATTGGGAGAGAGAGATGAAATTTTCAATTTATTTTACGAATTCTAATTAAAGTCTAGCTGTTATTTTATGTCATGTATTCACTAGTTACATGAGTTTAATATTAATCATGTATACATTTTGATCTATCAAAACCAGAGTTGAATATTATTACCATGTTGATATAGTTTGAAATATTTCAAATGGAATTCCCACCAAACCCAAGTTCCAATTATTTTATTTTATTTAACATTGCGTTACTTTTTTCTGAATCAATCATGAGAGTGAGCACATATCAAATAAAATTTAGGACATTTAATAATATTATAAGGGGGTCTCTCCCCTCTCCCCTGTTCACAAGTGCCTTCAAGGTTTGTAAATGCATCATGCAATCCTGATAATTATTTCTATCTTTGGTTCTAGACAGCTACGTCTTTTTTAGCTTTTCAGCGATAGTGCATTTAGTTGAGTTGTTTGTGTTCTTGTGAATATATCCTTTATTCCTGATGGTTTATAACTAATGAACAATCTTTTCGTATTGATGTTAAAGAATATTACACAAGTGTAACTGGTACTTTGGAAGACAAAAAATAGATAATAAACATGGTCTGCTAATTGTTGGTTGATCTATTCAAGATTTAATTTTTTCAACGAAGTTCATTCTTTATGATTAATGAACAAGACATTTTTCATTAGGGGCTAGGCTGTCTTATATTTTTGTCATTTCACTCTTACATCTATAGCTTCATAAATAAGTTTGTTTATTTCAATCTAAATTAAAAGAAAGTCAAATGAACCACACCATGCAATCTTATTCCAATCTCGCAATTGTGCAATTACGCACTTTCTAAGGCGGCGGATGTCAAATTTGTTATAAACCTTTGAATAAAATTTTGCAACATGCCTGAAAACATCAAATTGTATATGGTTTCTTTTACCTAAATCAAAAAAGTAGTATGAATGTATTTTTATTTAAAAAAAAAGGTACGGTACTTGAAATTATTTATCTATTTAATTTGTGCAAGTTATCAGATTATAATTGAAAAATTGCATGTCTGAAAAGCTTAAACTATCAAAAAAACAATGGATAGTGTTGTATCATGGTTGCTATTTGTGTCTTCCATAGGTGTCACTATCGATTTTTTTTTGTTTTTGTTTTTAAACTTTAGACTGCAAGTAAATTTTATCTAAACCTTGTTTACACAAAAAATTACTTGCATGAGGTAGATCAATCTGAATGTCTGATCAATGTTTTACAAGGCCAAAGTTAAAACCATGAAAATATTTTGGTTGAAATGGATCAAGACATACTAAAGTTGAAGAATAACCTATTAACAGATAACAAAAAATCACGGAAAGCAGAGTTTACAGTTTAATGCGGTTGTTGAAATGCCGAAAATGTAATTTAAAAATAAAATAAAATACACTACTCCTGAAAAGTTTAACAGCATAAAACCTTGATTTTAAGATGATAATTTAAACTTTTTAGACTCCTAGTAACTGACATAAGAAAGCGATGTATGTACCGACACTAAATAAACATGGAAAGCAAGAAGAGTAGTAAGAAAATAAAGTCTCCAGACTGCAAACCCCAGACTTTCAAAAATAAATTTGTACACCAGATTCTAGATTGTAAAATCTTGAACTGATCAATTGTATAGATCTTGTATATTTGTCTTGCAATAATGATTCAGGGCACTCTTTTGACTCAGTCATGGACCATGTAGGGTCTTCATTTTCCTATGTCGTGGTCCCTATGTTTTGTCATCTCCAGTTACTAGGGTTTTCATAGATCAAAGTAAAGATACCATGATGGCTTTTCTTTAAATTGATTTAAATACTCAAGATATTCAAAGTTATTTGGTTTTTCTATGCTTCTTTAAGTCCAGTCTTCATTTATTTCTTAATACTTTGGTTAGCACAGAGTCCATTTTTATGCCGTATTAAACTACCATTTTTGTCTATTGGCTTTATATTTTTACTTATATCTGCTCAATTAATTCTCCTAAAACTTATTTTCTCCATGACTAAAGAGAATGCCAATTGGCAAAACACGCATGTTGACCACAGCCAGCAACTAGTTACAACCTTGCTTATCAAGAACGAACAATGCGGTCTGGATTTTGCAAAAACATTTGCTGAAAATGAATCAGAAGGTCACAATTATTCCGGTCGACACAGACGATACTGGGTTCGCCGGCGGGTATTGGTATTAATGCTAGCAGGTCTTGTTTCGCTATCTGTTATAGCAGTATTGCTCTTCACATCATTGCATATATGCCGGCCAAATTGGTATTTTCCAAACCAGGAACTGGAATCACAAAACCTGGGTAAAAGAAATATTCTTTACCCTCGGCTCGAATACATGTTTGGTAAAAAGAAGAGCCCTGCCAGTGCTCCTAAAACTACCACTACTGCTGCAAAGTCGGGAATTATTACTCTTAAGAAGCTCGGTAATGATGGGCTTAAAATGGCCACAGAGAGTATTGCAAATTTAAAAGTAAAGCAAGCTGAAAAATTGAAAGAAGCTACTCAAAAGAGATTAGAAATCTTGGACCACGAAATGGCAGTTAACGGTCAAAAATCAATTTCTTCGGACCTATGGGGAGCCAACGAAAAAATTGAACCTTCTGGACAGAAAATTATGGTGTTAACTGCATCTGATGGTAAAGGTCCCAACAGTCATATAAATGACATTCTACACTTGGCTGAGTCAAATCGAAGAGAATACTGTGCTTTGCATAATTATCAGTACATGTTTATCAATTTAAGTCGATTTGATTTGAAGCACGTACACGCTGTCTGGGGAAAGCTGAATGCAATTAAGGCAGCTTTTGAAGAAGCTGCAAACGTCGAGTGGGTGTGGTGGATGGACCTGGATATGATTATCATGAACCCTGAAATTGATCTAGCCCGCCATATTTTGAACCCAACAGTCCTTAAAAAGCGAGTCTCGTATGGGCGACCTCTTAAAGAACCATCAACTGGAAAATACTCTGGATTATTTACTGGATATAACCCAGATGAACCATTACCTAAACGCACTGGAAATCATGACGATTTTGGTTTACTGAACAATGAAGATGAGTATTCATCTTTTCATACTGACGTTAGCAAGCTGGATTTATTAATTTCACAAGATTATTGGGGTCTTAACGCAGGTTCGTTTTTAATTCGACAGTCTCAATTCATTGACCTATTACTTGACTATTGGAGTGATCCTGCTTTCATTGACCAAAAATACACATTTCGAGAACAAGACACGCTTTCTCATTTAATCACTTCTCACAGCTATATCCGTAAACGTGTGGGCGTAATACCTCAACGTCTACTCAACTCTTATGTGTCGTCCAAGTGGTGGGCTGGCTATGAAAAGGGGGATTTGGCTATTCATTTTGCAGGTTGTTGGGTTAAAAAGAACTGCAACGAGCTTTGGCAAAGACATTGGGTAAGACGAGGTCGAGTAAGTCTTAAGGCTGTGTAGTACAAAATTTGTCTATTTTCAAATTATAAGAATGAATTAGGGAATATATTTTGCTTACAATTTTTGGTATAAATTTTTTATTTAATTTCATGGTTATCCCCTTTATTTCATATTTAGAGTGTATTACAATCCTAAGTTTGAGTTTGTAATACAAGGAACACTAAATTGTATCCAAATTGGAATTTCTAATTCATTTTTACCCAATCTATTATTTAATAGGAAATGCAAGAAATATTGCAAAGCTCTTGTGTTTCATGGTTATCCAAATTGTTCATGTCCACGGACTTGACCTGAAGCTTAATAAAATATTATGGCGACAGCCTTGTAGATTGATATGCCACAGGCTTCCACCCATAAAAGTATGGAACATCAGTTCCACTGAACCGTACAACCGTGACAACCTCGGCCAGTTGAAATGTACTAGTGTGAGTTAATTATTACCAATAGTAGGCATGAAAATAGATAATATACATTACTTGCTAAGGTACAGGCAGAAAGGTGTATATTTATGCATGAAATAATAAATTATTCATAATTTATATTTAGATTTATTTATCCATGAATCTAAAATAAAAACCGAGTAGAAATAATCTTCATGTTAGGTAAAAATAATGTAAACTGTGCAGTGTAAACTGTAAACCGATAGAATATTAAGTGACAGTTGTCAAAGGTTTGTAATCCTTAAAAGACCCAAAAAAAGACAAGACAAAAACAGATTTTTGGGACAAACAAAGGAACAAACGCGCTTAAACACGCGGATATGTTGTACATGTTAATTTTATTGGCTACTTTTTTTAAAATTTTCAAAACCAATAGCGAACCGTAATAATCTTGAATTTATGCCCGGTATAAGCATGATTCTGTACGGATTACGTAGGATACGTTGAATACTGCTGAAGATATGCGGGATACCCCATGTCCACCTTGCAGTTCTATTCAACCGCCGCATGCACTGAGAGATGTTTATTTTGGACCAACGCATTGCCGTGAGTAAACCAATAGCTCGTATTTTATATAATCAAGTCAGCTCATGGAGCTTTGCTGGCATTTGATATTGAAGAAAATGTTGATATTTCATTATTGCTGATTTTTCTCCTTGTGTTTTGTTGCATGTAGTAAAAGGAGTCAGCAGATATTACAACAACGACAACAAAAAATTGAAATAATAAAAATAAAATGAAAATAATAAAGAAAGTGATGACGTCATGAATCCTATTTTAAGTTTATTAGGGTTCTTCACTGCTCGGCATTCGAAAAAGATCTAAGCTTTATTAGTAATTCCATTGTAAGAAATATTATGGGAATGATAATAATAATAAACAAAAATAATAACGGCACAGTAGGAAAAAGCAATGAGACCTAAAAACCACTACGTGTACTACTTTAGCCAAGGGAAGGGCTGAGTCGTTGGTTTGAACGTCGAGAGGTAGTAGTGTGTTAACGGATATTATTAAGTTGTTATTAATGAGAATAGTAAGAATTAGTAAAAAGTTCTTCTATCTCCATTTTATCTCCATTTCCATGTATCTCCATTGTGATCTGGGTTATTCCGCTGGGCTTAGATCAAATCAGATCAAAAGACATCAGATCAAATCAAAAAACTTCAGGTCAAATCAAAAAACTTCAGGTCAACTGAAATCACAAAATACTCATCACTTTGATCCTCTACTCGTTCATATCAGTTACCGGTCGTTCCATTGACCTTGGCTGAATTAGCAGCAATGTTCACACCGTTGTGGTTGTTTCACATCATGACCTTCTTCCTTGCTCTTTGCTACTAAGTTTACTTGAACATAAATGAAAGCTCCCCATCCTGGCCATCATGAGAACGACGTCCCTTGCTTCAAACAGATAAAAATGAAACGAAATGAAATTACTCGGTTTCCTTTTTCATTCATTATTCAATATTATTCAATATTATTCAATATTATTTATGACTATTAATTATTATTTTGTTTTCTATTTGGTACTGGGAATACTCAAAGCAGTCAAAGTCCAACACCTTTTAAAGGGCTCATTATACTTCAATATAAACTTCTCGCCATGCTAAGCCACCCTGAGATATAATGACACACTTTTGACCTTAGCAAGTTACCACTGTTTTACCTCCATTTGCTCTGTAACTTGACCCTTCATTATACGAACTAAACCTTACAACTTTATACGCTCAAAACCTTCCCTTCTAGCCCCTTTGGCTACCCAATGGATACGACTACACTCTCCTTGGCAAAAAAAAAACATAAAATTTTAGACTATAGAACCGTCATCTATGAATGACCCTATCTAACTGAACTACCAAGTCTGCCCATGACAAACCGACAGGTCTGACACAAAGTTATTAAGCGGTTTTTATTAAATTTATTTATTTTTCTTGGGTCGCTTTTTTGGTAGCTTTTGCTAGGTTCCCATGTTGCTATATTTCACTTCCATATTCATAGATTTATTTATATATATATTTGCCCATGTCCTAGGATAAATTTCCAAGGTACAGCCCTTTTATACGATTTTTCGTTCAATACTCAATTTACCATGAAAAAAATCCAGAACTTGCTTCTGCTTCTGGTGGGCTTTTACACCTCTTGCTACTACGTAGCGGCCACTTCCATAGGCCGAACCAACCCTCTATCACATATTTCGCCCGTCACAAACATTACCATCCACACTCCTAACCACATTGTCACTCCAGAATCGGTGTTTTCCATCACTATCGAGCTCCCATCCACTGGGTCATATAGCAACATTGAGAGACGATGGCTTGCCCTGTCTGACCCCAACGCATCCAACAGACTTCAATCGCTAAAATTGCTACTCCCATTCTTGCGGACGACTAGCGAAGATTTAAATTCTGATTTCACGTGGGCAGACGGCGCCCCGGTTCATGACTCGTCCTACGCTTCTTCTATAGCTTCAGACCGCTTGTTTCGATACCTTACTCGAAACTCGTCCACTGCAGAATATCCACTAGACACTCAGCTGTTTAAACTGGTCCTTGAACCAAATCTTGAGCTGACCCATTCTTCTGCAGCAAATACAGTCTTCACTCTCAACTCACAAGGTCAACTAGTCCCACATCCAGACTTTTCGAACGGCAAATCTCCGTCCCCAGTCCGTGCTTTCAAAGGAACTGCTTATCGTCAAACAGTCACGCTAAATCAAATTACTGGCAGTCTTTCATACGGATACAAGCGAGTTGGCTGGGCTCGTATAACGGTGCATGGCGATAATGAAAACCAGGTTGAGGGTGCGTGGAAGGTTGATGATGAAGAGGGATTAGGTCTTCCAGCTGCCATTTACCACATCAGTCGGCAGTCGATGTTTGAAGCCCAGTCCAAAGCTTCAGGTCCAGACATTGCTGCGCATGAACAAAAGCTGCTGGTCAACCTCCAACGCACTGCTACCCAAAATAACAATTTGGTAGTGTGGAGAGACGCAGATATGCACCCAACCATGTATAAGAACTTTGATCTGCTGGAAGACGATGTGTCATACGCCGCTTTAATGCGGCGCAGTCTGCGGCGGCGGCAGCAGCAACAGCAGCATCACCGTAAGGAAGGTGGAAACTGCAACGTTCGAGACGAAACGTCGTCATGCTACGACCCAGAGCTTCATTTGCAAAGCCAGGACAAACCTCTCGATTTGATCGAGCGATCGGGAGAAAGTAATGATACTGGCGGGTCTGGCTTCTCTAGTGGCACGAACCTGGCTTCAACCATAGGTGTGACTTCGGGATGCCCTGATCACCGTAAGATTGCACTCATTGGTCTGGCTGGTGACTGCAACTTCTTGCAAACATTCTCAAACACCTCAGCAGCTCGTGAGTATCTGATTGATATGGTCAACACTGCGTCACAAGTCTATGAATCGTCATTCAATATCTCATTAGGCATTTCGGCACTGGTACTGGTGAATGAAACTACTTGTCCAACGTCCTCTTCGTCTTCTGGTTCAAATTTAGCCTGGAATTATGACTGTAGTGTTGATCCAACCAATGCTATGAGTGATCGACTGTCGACTTTTTCACAATGGCGTGGCACCATGTCTGGCGACGGGGTGGCAGCCTGGACCCTACTAACAGCTTGTACTCAAAGCGCGGTAGTAGGGTTGTCTTGGATGGGTATGGCATGTGGCGCTTCTTCTAGTCAAACGAGCAGTGGTACTTATATTGCAGGTGTGAACGTTGTGGCCAAAACTACATTTGGATGGCGAGTATACGCACACGAGGTTGGCCATACGTTTGGTGCTGTGCACGATTGTACTTCAGATACCTGTTCCCAGAACTTGCAATCGTCATCTGAGTGTTGTCCTTTAACGTCATCATCTGATGCTTGTAGCGCTGATGGAGCTTACCTTATGAACCCTTCGTCCGGGACCAACCAAGACTCATTCAGTCCTTGTACACTTGGAAATATCTGTGAAGCCATTGGACGAAACTCAGTCAACAGCACATGTTTGACATCCAACAGTGGCGTTCGATTAGTGACGTCCAACGAGTGCGGAAACGGTATTGTCGAGGATGGCGAAGAGTGTGATTGTGGGGGTGAAGAAGGATGTGCAGGCAATTCTTGTTGTGACCCGACTACTTGTAGGTTCCGGACCGGTGCAGAATGTGACGATTCCAACGAAGTGTGCTGCAATAACTGTCAATTTGCATCTTCGGACACTGTGTGCAGGGCCTCGACAGGGCCCTGTGATTATGATCGCATGTGTCCAGGCAACTCGTCTACCTGCCCGTCAGCGTTGTTGCGCAGCGACGGTGAGTCTTGTTCTCTCAACAGTAGTGATACCACGTCAAGCTCAGAAGGTTTGACATGCATCTCTGGGCACTGCACAAGCCGTGATCTACAGTGCGTGACGTTACTGGCCAACACTACAGTGTCGATTGACGGCACTGTTTTGAATGCCACTCGTGCTTGTGATAGCGACACATCATGCCAGTTGTCGTGTGTCGATCCTTCATACGGCAGCATGTGTTTTTCGACATCTCAGAATTTCTTGGACGGCACGCCTTGTAGGGGCTCGGGCCGTTGTCGCACAGGCCGTTGTATCGGTGGAGATAGTTCAGGATTTGGCGGCGGCTTTGGAGGTGGTGGCGGAGGTAATGGAGGAGGAGGAGGTAATAACAATGGAGGGGATTCACTTGGATCATGGGCTCAGCGTCATACAGGTGTCATTATTGCGATTTCCGTCAGTGTGGGAGTCTTTTTGATTGTGATTTGTGCGTTTGCTGTATGTCGCAACTACACTCGTAATCGTCGCCGAGGTCCAGCTGCGGTTTATGTCAAGCCGTCTGCAGTTCGTCGTACGCCTCAACGAAGGACGTTACCACGAGGTGTTGCTGCTGCTACTAATGGTCCTAGGGCAGATCCTACACAGTATGGAATCTATTCCGAGCCTACGATCCAATATATGCCACCTCCTCCGCCTTTACCTCCTGCTGTTTACAGGCATAACTAAAATGCGATTATAGTTGTGGCTTTTATGATCAATCATTGTTTTGTTATGAGTTTATTTTTATTTATTTTGTTCTAGCATATAGCATGACCCCCCTGGAAGAAAGATTTCTACACAAGATAAAAATCATGGAGTCAAAAGGTTTTTTTATTTTATTTTATTTCATGAGAGATTATGAATTGAGATATAGCGAAACGTATACTGCAGATAAATGGAATTTTTGAAGGGCATTAAGTTATTCTTGAATTGAATTGAGTTTTCTTATTATTTAATCAGTTTATCTTGATATTTCACCAATCTGCATTCAGAGGTCTTTGAAAATATCCTTAAATCTTGTTTTTATTTCATATATTACTTCTATTTATTGTACAAGTCTATTAATATATTGGTATACAAAAACCTGGATCGTTCGATAACACACCAAGAATAGGTTCGTTCACTGTCCGCCCATCTATATTTCTATATATATAAAGTGTATATCTAATAAAGTTATAGACAAAGTTTCTTTTGGTCTTCCTGGAGTGTGTTATGGGGTCATCATATCCAAAAAAACTAAAACTCAAAATGTTGTTTTTGTAAACCCAAAATAAAACAAAAAAAAGACATTATTACTATTACTAGTACTATTCTTTTTAAATTTATCGCTTTTATTTTCTTATACAAAATACAAATACTTTGCAAGACTAGGCTATATTATACTAAACTGAATTATCCCTTGTAGACTTTTCATTATTATGACCATGACATATATTTAAAAATAATAATAATAATATTCATCATTTATTTATTTATTTTCAAAAAAAAAAATTAGTCCTTATTACTTATTACTACAAAAGCTACTCACACATACATACATATAACCCTTTTTTATTATTTGCATTTTTTCGTAAATTTTTTTTTTGTTTGTTTGGTAAAATAAAAATAATTCTTGTGTGTGGTTTTTTGGTATTTTTTTTATTTTTATTTTTTGGCTTTTTTGGTTCTTCAACTTCCCCTTTTGGTCTCTCCACTTAAGCTGCACTAGGGGCAGGAGCTATTGGTACAAACGACGACATTACCGCTGGTAAGGCAGTCTGGGGACGTGGGGCTCCTGGCGGCGGATGAGCTGGTTTATGTGCAGCCGCTGATGCCGAAGACGGAGGCAAAGGTCTGTCGACAGGCACAGCCGGTTCACGCGGCATCCGAAGGTCTTCAGGAATGACGTTCTTGGAATCGGTGACTCCGGACGAGACTTGCGCATGGAGCGCTCGGAGATGAGCGGCGTACACTGGGTTATTGGGATCAGCTTGGACGGCGTTCTCAACTGCCGCAACTGCGTCATTGATTTGGTTATTGGAAACCTCGTATAAAATAGCAGCGTTGTACCAGGCTTCGGGTAGTGAGTCGGGTGCAAGTCGGATCGCCCGGGTATAAGCGTCAAGAGCGTCACGGTACTGCGTAATACGATAGTAAAGAATACCAATTGAACACCAGAATCGAGGGTTTTGCGAGTCTCTGTATACCGCTTGTTGATAGGCGGTGTACGCTTGTGTGTGTCGCGCTTGTTGCATGAGACTACGGCCAAGTAAGTACCAGGTATAACCGTCAGCAGGCTCATAATCTAGAGACTGAGAAAGACGCGAGATGGCCAACTCTAGAAGTGCGTCTTGTGATTCTTTAGTGACTGGAGGCTGCTGTTGTTGTTGATGCTGCTGGGGGGTTTGAGAATTCTTCATGTACTGCTGGAAGTGCAGCCAGCCCAACTGCTGAAGAACCTTAGCATGAACCGGGTTTTCAGACAAAATATGTTCATAAGCCTGCTGAGCAGCAGGAAAGTCTTCGAGGACCTCGTGGATATGACCAATTTGAAACCAAATATCGATTTCAGAAAGTGGTGGCGGGGGAGTTTTGAGAATCAACTTGAAGTTTTTCAGTGCAAGCTCGTAGTTTTGTTCACGCTTGTAAATTATTCCTAGACGAAAGTGGATATCAGATTTCTTATCGTAGGTAGGATCAATTGTAAGCACCCGCTGGAAGGCTTCCTTGGCCAAGTCAAACGTTGCGTACCGGTCGTACAAAATAGCAATTCCGTACCAAAGTTTAGGTACGTTCGGGTCTGGCAGTAGGTTAAGGGCTTGCTGGTATGCGGAGTAAGACTCGGGCAGATTATCAGCCATGAGGAAACAATGCGCCAGAGCCTCCCACGTAGTACCGACTGAGTTGTCAACTACCAGTGCAGCATGGTACACTTCTATAGCTTTCGTATAATCTTCTTTATCTCTATACTGTGCAGCCAATCCGACCAGCGCGTTGAGGCATTTAGGGTCTCGTTTAAGCGCGGTTTCGTAGCATTCAATAGCTCGATCAGTGAGGTGCATAATACTAGCCAAAGATCCTACAGCACACCATGTTTGAACCGTATTGACGTCCAGTTCTCGCACTAAAGGGCTTTCAGTCAGCCCCGATGGTCGGAGGTCCTCTGGGGTGGGAGGTTGTACAGGCATGTTGTTCTGCTGGGGTTGCTGCTGCTGCGGCTGCTGTTGTGGGGGCTGCTGCTGCTGTTGTTGTTGCTGTTGAGAATGGACAATCTCGTTAGAGGTCAGTGACTCTTGTTTCTGCACCTTTTTTTTTCGCGTTGTAGTGTTCGGTGTATTATTGGTTGTTGCGTTGTTATCTTGGTCTGATTGGAGAGAGCCCACCCTTCGTCGACGTTTAGCAGATTTGGAACCAGCAACAACGCCAGTACCACTACCGATACCTGAGGCTCCTGGAGAAGCAGGAGAAGCAGGGGTACTTTGCCTAAGCACTGGGGATTGTTGCTGCTGTATCATAAACGAAGTGACGGGAGAAGCATTCACAGAGGATTTACGTTTTCTGTTAGGCGAGCTGGCGACGATGGTGGCGGATTTCCTGCGAGTGGTGGAAGAGGAAGGAGTAGTGGTGGATGAGGAAGAGGGCTGCTGTTGGTGCTGCTGTTGTTGGTGGAGTTGTTGTTGATGTTGCAGAGATTTGTCATTGGGAGATGGATTAGGGTCTGGGTTCTGGGTGGGCGGCCCATTTGCACTGGCGGAAGGAAAGGCGTAAGCTGGGGGATGGAGGACGTAGCCGGAGGATGAATTGGAGGGGGGGATCATGGGCGAAAGCGAAGGAGGCTGATTTTGGGTTTGATGTTGAGACTGAGGAGGTTGCTGCTGCTGCTGTTGTGGTTGTTGGTGTTGCAACGGCTGAGGAGGTGGTGGTTGTTGATAGTACGGGTGAGGCCGATTCATAGGAGAGCCATAGTGAACAGGAAGTTGCTGCTGCTGTTGTTGTTGCTGAGCTTGCTGTTGTTGCTGTTGAGCTTGTTGCTGCTGAGCCTGTTGCTGAGCCTGTTGTTGCTGCTGCTGCTGCTGCTGCTGCTGCTGCTGCTGCTGCTGCTGCTGGTTTGGATGGCCCGGGAGCATAGAGTACTGGGCACCTGGCGAAGTTTGGTTAAATGGGTATGGTGAAAACTGCTGGGTTGGCTGTTGCTGCTGCTGCTGTTGAGGTTGTGGAGGTTGCTGAGGTTGTGGTGGCGGAGGATGGCGGAAGTACGCAGGGTGAGCGTGGGGGTTTGTATGATGGCCATCAGCAGAAGGAGGAGGAGGAGGGCCAGGACCAGGCACTGGCTCGGGAGGAGGAGGAGGAGGGTGAACCAGAGAGGCCAGCGACGTGGGCTGGTATGATGGCAGTGGTTGCTGTTGTTGCTGGTGCCGCATCGGTGCGAGTAATTGTTGTGACGGAGGTGATAATGATGCAGTGGACGAGTGAGGAGGAGTAGGCTGGGGAGGCTGAGGAGGCACCGGGTAGTGAGCAGGCCAGGGAAGATACGCCATGAGCTGAGGAGGAGGTTTGGAGGAGAGTAAGTATGGGTGGTGAGACGAGTAATTCAGAGAAGATGTAGGAGAAGATGAGGATGATGTTGGTTGTTGTTGGTGGTGGTGGTTAGAAAAGAGAATGCGGTGGTAGTTAATTGAGATGTTTTTTTTTTTAATTATTATTATTTCTGTTTAATTTTTTTTTTTAATTTTTTAATTTTTATTAGTTTTTTTTTTGTTTTTTGTTGTTGATTCATTTCTTTTTTTCATGTGTTCTTTTATTTTTTTGTTTTTGTTTTGTTTAGAGAAACTAAAAGTTTGAAGGAAAAAGAAAGGAAATAGTATGAATTATTATATTATTTTTCTTTTAGAGTATTATTTTTCATGATTTATTTTCTTTTTAGCAGTTGTTTTCTGGTGTCTTCTTCTTTTTTACGGTGTTATTCCATAAAAATTACTTTTTTGGGTGATATGTATTTCTCCTTGTTTTTTCTTTTTTTTTCGTCTTTTGTTTTTTGTTTGTTTTTAACATTATATTATATATGTAGTGGCGGTTAGCGTTTTTTTTTTAGGTTTTTCTATATTTTTTTGTTTTTTGTTTACGCCATCCGCAGATTTTATCAACACCTAACGAACAAAACTAAAATAAAATAATATTAAAACAAGCACAAAAAAGTAATTTTATATGCGCCATCTCGCGCGCATGAGTCAAGATGTGAGTGTGTGATCTGCGTGGTTAGCCATGCATAGGAGTTGCATGGTCACCTCCCAGGTAAACTTTTTTGACGCTGAAATCATAATTAAAATGTATATATACAGTGATTTTGTTGTGGTTTTTTTTTTTTTTTTTCCTAATTTTTTTTTGTTTGATTGTAATCATCAACACTATACAAGAACCTCGAGAAAACGAAGCACCAAAAAGAAAGGAAACTGGTTATGGATACCAAAAGGAATAGATTAAACCTCAAAAAACAAAATATGCAAACACATTGAAAAAATAAATGAAAAATCATAATGATAATACATGAAAATACATGGAAATACATGGAAATACATGGAAATACACGACATACATGAAATATATGAAAATAATTTAATACATTACATAGTATCTTAACAAAATAAAATAAAATAAAAATACCCAGAAACAAGAAAAAAATAAAATGCATAAGCACAAGGTTATTGGCTGAAATTGTAAAAGAAATGGTGATTTGTTGCAACTAAGGGTCTTTACACAAAATGTAGAACACCCAGTTGCCGAAAGAAAGAAGAAAACCATTAAACAGCTGGATGTGGTGATACAAACCAAAAGTAAAATCAAATATCAAAAACCATAAATAATAATGAAATCTCAAAGAGAGATAAAGAAATAAATAAATGAACTGAATAAAATAAAAACATATGAAAATGAAATGGAATCATTGTGCAAGTTGGATATAGGAACTGAAATGAAAATGAAATGAAAATATAATAAACTGATAAAAAATTAAAAATCATAGTTATGATAATTATAATAAATGATAATAAATAATAACCAATGATAAATGTAACAGCGGTAAAACTGTAATAGTAGTATGTTTATACTTCTTTTTGTTATTTATTTATATTTTATGAAGTGTACTATTAATTTATGATTATTGTTCAATACTATGTTATTAAACTACTATTAAGCTACTAAAATAGTAAATTGAAATAATAAATTACTAACTTGGCTATTAAATATCAACTTGTTTGATAATATTAAAATGAAATTAAATTCTGCCCTGTTGAAAAAATAAATAATATTAAATAAGTAAAATATTTTTTCAACAATGTCGAAAGACCATATTCACAAAGCCAATCAGCAATTCTCATTCTTATTATTATTTCACTACCAAAACCACAATCATAAACTGGATTATTGACCTATTATGACTCAACTTCAAGGGTGCTTCTTAATAGGGAGTGGCTCACATTATACTGAATCGCCACCCTTTTAAGATTCTAATCAGGTTTTCATAATAAAATTTTCATTTATTCATTGACAAAACACTATACACTCATAACATGAAAATATATATTTATATTGGATCATGATGGATCATTTCAATTCATTATTCATTTCAACAAACGCAACAAAAATAAAATAAAATAAAATAAAAACAATAATAATAAATAAATAAAATAAAAATCACATATAACAAAAAACACAAAAAACGCATGATACGCAAAAACGCAAAAACGCAAAGCAACTAAACACCTCAATAGGCAATACAATGAAAGTCAACGGCGACCATAAAAAACAGCCTCTCTGGGAATTATCCAGCACTATCACTGGCCATCCCTGTTCGATACCTGAAGGGGAATGTTATTACTTTTCACTCTCTCGCATTTGGTTAAGATACGGCGTTCGTTTAACCGTACTTTTTCAGTGGTCCCAATCAATCTCGTATCACGGTTTGAATAAAAAAAACCTTCTCTGGATGATATCTTCGTTTATTTTTTTCCAAAAAAAATAAATAAATAAATAATAAATAAATAATAAAAAACCTCGGTATAATTGTCATACACCAGTCTCTTCTTTACAACAGGCATCGAGCGTCAAGGACCTGCTCAAGATTGGAAAACATATTCTTCAACTCAACATCGCCAGGCTGCTGTTCCATGTATATTTTCAGGATTTGCAAATGGCATTTAGCAACAGAACTTGGGATCAATGGAGCAAGTTGCTGTTGTTGTTGCTGCTGTGAAGAAAGGTTGCTCGACGATATGTTGGCATAGGGTAGTAAAGAAGGGAGGGTAGAGTTTTGAGGGTATGGGGGAGAAGGCATTGAA
Source organism: Geotrichum klebahnii (assembly GCA_030570935.1). NCBI lineage: Eukaryota > Fungi > Ascomycota > Dipodascomycetes > Dipodascales > Dipodascaceae > Geotrichum > Geotrichum klebahnii. The sequence goes on along the minus strand of JAJLWW010000009.1, from coordinate 21,216 downwards.
GTAGGTTTGGGAATGATGGGATTGAGAATGTTGTGAATGTTGGACTCCTCATGGGTGGCACTACTGCCGGAAGAGTTGGAACTATCCGAGCACCGACGATTGAGAACAAGTGGGGGTGGGGAGCCAGCGATACTAGACGTGGTACTGGGTGACGTGATAGGAGGGAGCGGCTTAAAGTAGGGCAAAGAAGGGTAGAGGGGTGTTCCTAAGGAAGTTGCCGGAGCACCAGAAATGATCTGAGAAGGAGGAGGCAATTTCAAAGAAAAGCCATTGTTTTGGTTGGATTCTGCTTCCAGCTGGTTATTGTTTGAGCCGGCAGAAGGATTTGCGGTAACACTACCGTTGCTATTACTGCCATTGTTGTTGTTGTTGTTGTTATTGGCACTGCGAGCGCTATTGTTTCCCTGTCTGCGCAAACGAGGCATATTTGTTCTTCGCTTGAATTTTTCAATCCAGCCCTCTGAAAACGAAGGAGCACGACCCAGTTCCTGGTACTGAGGCAAGGTTTTCCATAATTCTTGAGCTGCTGATTTTAGCATTTCATTAGTAATGTAGAGGTTTGAAGATCCCAACTCCGCGGTGGCCGCCATTTTTTCCTCGACCCACTGACGCAGCTTGTTTTCCAGCTCTGGGTATTTTGGGAGTCTCGCTCGAATAGTATTGCTGCTGGCTGTGGACTTGTCTGAGGCTCTGAGAATGGTGGAGATGGTAGAAGGTCGGAGTGGAAGGCCGTATTTGGCTTCAAACCACTGGCGCAAGTGTTTAGCAGAACATTGATAGTGCGAATTGTAAAAGTCCCTGATTTCCTGTTTTTGTTTATGGGTGAACTGGATTCGTTTACGGTGTTGCTGGGGTTGTTGCTGGGGTTGTTGGTATTTTGAAGAAGCGGTAGAAGTAGCCATGGTTTTAGATATATATAGACATGTATATTTAATTGAAGAAATGAAATAAATAGTTAATAAATAAATATATAAAAGAGAGAAGGAAAGAAAGAGAAGAAGAAAGAAATAAAAATAAAAATAAAAATAAAAATAAAAATCGACCAGTTCAAGTCTCTTTATATTTACATGAGATTACGAGTATCTTAGTTATGCCATTTACAACGAAGAGCTAAGCCATTCAAAAGACTACGTCAACAGGATCAAAGTTGACGCGTAATTTACCGCAGAGAGTAACTGCTCTAAGATTTTATTTGATATACCGAATTCAATGATAATTAATTCAGTGCTGGGAATGGGAGGAGGGTACGTAATCCTTTTGAAAGGAAAAATGAAGGTGTACGTAAGTATTGGGGATGAATAATTATGTTGTAATGGTGTTGTAACCGGCTGTAAAACTGGTTTCTGATTTTTTATTACTTTTATTATTATTTTTTGTATTTTAGTATGTTGTAATCTATGAAATCTAATAACATGGGTTTTATTTAAAGTTTTGGCAATTCATAAGTGGGGGGTCAATCATGGGAAATGAAAGCAATTAAACGTGAGGTCTTTTTTTATTTTGTGTTTTTTTTTAAAGTCCGAGGTCTTTGTAAATCGGCATTTGAAAGAATTGGACTTGAAGAAAGAAAAAAAACAAAAAATTAAAACATTGCAGTATCATGAGAAATCTCAAATATATGAAAAGTCTGAGAAAATCTGTGGGGTCATGTTTATGGGAAGATCAAATGCATGGAAAAAATGTATTAAATATATTAGTGGGGTTTTTTTTTTTTTTTCTCATAGGGTGTGCGTTGTTATGAGAGAGTTATTTCAAATGCTTACGCTGACACTTACAAAAGGAGTGTTGTTTTCACATTATTAATTCGTTGTACGAAATGAGTGTTGCGTAAGGCTAATCACGTGCGTACACCGGTACGCTTGAACGGAAAACCTTATTGCGCAACAAAACAATTACCCTGCCTTTGAATCAAAAAGGAACGAAAAGACAAAAGAACAGGATGACTCATCTTCAACTTGAGTCAAGTGTCATGTGTCAAGTGTTTAATCTCAAGTCTTAAGTTCCAAGTGACAAGCATCAAGTACCAAGTCTCAAGGTCTAAAAAGATTTTTCCTTTTTTTCATTTTTCTAATTTTTTTTTATATTAATTTATTTTTATTTTTATTTTTATTTTTATTTTTTTTAATTTTTTTTTTAATTTCTCGTCCCATTTAACGTGTCTCCACCAGCCTTTCTCCCCCCCAAAAAAACCTAATAATAGCAGCAACAGCCTCAACCACCACAGGAGCAGCAGCAACAGCAGCAGCAACAGAAACAGTAGTAAAGATCTGCAGCGCGTCGGGGAGCGTTATTGTTTCATGAGAATTGAACCTTCAGCTCAAATTGAATAGAAAATAGATGGAAAATGTATAAATATGGGAATACACATGGGGTTCAAATGAGATTGTATGGATAAGTTGGGATGGAAATATATTTCTCATTAAATTTACGCAACAATCATAAAGATATATAAATAAATAAATAAACAAATTCAAAAAAAAGGGGAAAGTTTACAGCAATCGGCCCAAAGAAACTACAATGCTAATCGACAAGAGAACCAATTCAGATCCATTGGATTTAATTCAGTTCAATTCAGTTGGCTCAGTTGGATGAGTTGGATCGTTGACTCAGTTGGCTCAGTTGGCTCAGTTGGCTCAGTTGGATCATTGGCTCTTGGATTATTGGCACAGCTGGCTTCAGTAAATTCTTCCATCGTCAACCAAATATAATCAAAACTCAAAACTCTCCCCATCTTGAGCCTCCCATCACTGCTAAACGCTGATATGGGATAAGATCTGTAGAAGGTAAGGGGAGTAATTATAAATACATGGACACATGAGATAAAATTTATATATAAATATCAATGTATACATGTATATAAGCATGCACATAGTAACCTCTGGGAAGTAAGGAGAAAAACCTTACACAGCGAGTGTTTTATAAAGACAGCAACCAACATGCCATGACCGCTAGCCACCAGCCAAAGGGCCGTTATCATCATGACACTCTCCAAGTAAGCAACAAACAACGTATATTTTGTGGCAGTTAAACGGCCCCGTACTTGTTGTAAACATTTATATATATATATCTACACCGTTGTTCATAGAACTTCGTACATACATACTTTAACGCGTATGTTTGTCACGTTAAAGAAAAGAAAAGAAAATTAAAGAATATATTAATACATACAAAAAAAGAAAATCATGCTAAAATAAACCCATAATAAATCTCCACCCACCTTGTGCTGTTCCTGCAACTTGTTCTTTGCTCTTTACCGAAAAGGATTTTATGCATTACAAGAGAGTTGCATCTCAAACGCATAGTGATAGTTACCACTACGGCAGACTTAAAGCACATCCCTTATGCAGCCAAGCAAATCTTTACTTTTCTCTTTTCTTCTTTTTCATCTCCTTTTAGTGTTTATAGCGTATTTCTCTTAACTTTCCCCTTCTATTTTGGGCGTTCAACCACACAAATCAACCTTCAAAATAGAAAATCAACAGCCAAATCCAATTTTCCACCTACAAAACCTTGAAATCTTATTTTCTCATAAATCTCCATATGAACACCAGCATCAGCCCTAAAAACTTGGTTCATGAATAAAGATCTTCCTGCTTCTACTTCTACTTCCTTCTCTTCCTTTTTATAAATATCCTGCTTTCCGCTCTCTCCTTTTTGGCTTCTTTCCCCCCCTTTTTTCTCACCTTTATCTCTGCTTCTCTTTTGTATTTTTTTTTCCATAACCTTTTCATAGACTTATCCCATCAATCATGATCAAACAATACACTCAAAAGTCTAAGGATGATTACTACGAAGGCCCCTTTGCTACAGCCACAAGCTCCTGGAATCGTCTACATAGACCACTGTCCATAAAAGCCTACTCGCAAGATCTTTCTGATAGTATGCTGGCTGAGTCCAGTTTTTCTAGAGCAAAGACGACCCCAGCTCCACCAGCAATAAAGCCTTCTTCTTCTCAAAGACAATTTCCATTACACTTTATTCCATCGCATCATGGTAGAAGCAGCAGCTCCCATATCACTTCTCTCAGTAGCACCACCCCATATGTGGGTAGTAGTTCTACCTCCAGCTCACGCAATTCACATAGATCTCGCAGTTCCACTTCACTAAGCACTTTGCATAGTGTCAATCATCCTAGTTCACTAAGCTCTCACAAAAGTTCCAGTTCACTCTGTAGCAGCAGTACCATGGGAGGTAATCGTTCCCTTAGCACCAACAGCTCACGCCGAAGGTCACACAGATCACGCAGTTCCAGCTCTCTCAGCATATCAAATGTCAATGCTAACCCACTAGGCAATTTGCAGGCACCCAGATCGCAAAGTTCTTGCTCACTAAGCACTCCGCAGGTTCCGAGTTCAAGCAGGTCACGTAGATCGTACAGTTCTAGCTCGCTCAGCCTTTCGCATCTCAATGCCAGCTCACTCAGCTCGCATGGTGCCTCCATCTCACATAAGTCACACAAGCCACACAAGTCAATGGGCTCTGGCCTAGCTCATGCCCAACCGCCAGCACCTCTAACTATTCCTCCTCCTCAACGGCCAGCACCACCTATTCCAACTTGTTCTGCTCAACGGCCAACACCACCTGCCCTTACTATAGAACCCCCAGCTTCCGAACCTTCATGGACGAACCGTCCTGCACTCGCACCTGTCCCCCCTGCATTATACACATTGTACAACATCCCCCGACGTCCCACCGCCAGCAACAGCCATCGCAAAAACCTCTCCCTTACCATCAATACCTCATACAACACCCGAACTTCGAATATCCTCTCTCCTATACCTGCATACTCACCTTCTCCAAGCGAATACAAGTCGTCTGGCCTATTACCAGGCCCACCCTCCCGCAAAATGTTGTCAGTGGCTGCGTTTAAAATCAGGCCACTGTCAATGTTTTCCCCAGCGACCGAAGGGTTTGCAAGTTTAGAGAAGCAGTTCAGTTGCTATACACCTGAAATGGCTAGTCCCCATGTTTCATTTCCAACTGCAAGTACTGCGACCCCAACCACCAACCAAATAGAGGCAGCGGCGACCCCAACTGCCGCATCCGTAGTTGCATCATCGTCCCAGCCAAGCCCATGCTGTGACTCTAGTAACCAAGAGTTTTCACAATACTTGAGCGACAGAGAGGAGTTTGTACTGGAAGACATTGATACCGGCGTCCAACAATGGATTTCTGTCTCAGAATCGGATTCAGCCAAACTTATGGCGCTCGCATCTCCCATGACCCCCCTTGAAATGCATTTGCCTAAACCTAAAGTGGGGGCCCGCCGAACCATGCCATCTTTACAAGAGTACCATGGTGATGACGATGACGAAAGTACCTGCGATTCTGGACTATGTCTTGTTCTTCCATCACCAGGCCCTAATTCCGCCACCTCCAACCGCCTTTCTTTATTCATCCAAACAGAGCTTTCTCATCTTGATAATGACAACTATGGTGGTGACGATTCTGCAATGCTAGAATTGTCCACTATTTCTATTGTTGAGAAGCAGCCGCAGCATACTTGTAATACCGAGGACCAATCTACTATAGTATCCAATCCAACCTCTCCTACTCCGTCTAGCGACACATTAGCATCAGTTGGCCGTTCTTTAGAAACCGACACATTTACTACGAGCACCACGAGCACCAGCACCACTACTTCATCATCTACGTGTGACGTTTCCTCAGCGTCTTCTTTACAGGTTCCGAATCCCGAGTCATCTACCGATTGCTTATTATCAGCCTGTCCTTCTGACGTAACAGTACAGCAACAGCATAGTAATGAGGAACGGGATTTGTTACAAAACAAGCTAGATAAAGATCAACATCATCATCATCGCCACCACCATCATCGTCGTAATGACCAGGAACAGTATAAACAAAAGCAAGTTAGTAAATGTGCGCATGGAGTTGTCTGGGTAGGCGAAGCTAAGCCTACTTATTATCGAATGTCTCTGTTATCTCCAGTTGACGCAATCGCCACGTTGACACCGGCCACTAATCAGGGAGTACACTATAAACGTAAACCGTCGTTGCTGGCACGTGTTTACCATGACTTTGATACCGATGATGCCGACGATGATGATGACGAAGAAAAGGATAAAGAAGGAGAAGATGACGACAACGTTGATGATGACGACGTTGATAATGAAAATGACCATGACTATCATGATGACGATGAGGAAGATGATGATGACAGATATTTTGACCGACATGATGATACGAACCCTAAAACCAAACAGCAGCAGCATGAACCGTACTACAGAAGCTTACGAACGCGCTTAGTTCAGATCAGGTAACTGGTAGAGCGTGCAAAAGTATCGTATATAGGAAATGTATATCAATGTATATATAGAGAATGGTTGACGAACCGAAACAAACCGCATCAATGTACCATGTAAAAGTTTGGTTTTATAAACTGTGCGTGTATCTTTCAAGCCATGAGATTGATTATCAAAATAGAATATTCATACATTTATACACAGTATGTATTATACTGGATAAGGTGTGGATGTGTGTAATATATTCTATTTATTGAATTTTTACTATGGATAGTTTGGTATATAACCGTCTTCTACATATATATATATATATATATATATGATTATATATAATTCAGAGGATTAAACATATTTTTGTCTTCACTTTTCACCGAACCAAAAAAAAAAAAAAAAGCTGAGGGCGGTATTTATTATTATTAGTATCAGCATAATGTATGAGACAAAAAACGGTTTTATTTAATATTACTAAATATTTAATATGTTAAATAATATTAAATAACGCTAATTTGTGTTAAATAATATTAAATATATCTACCATACGCAATAAATTTATTTTTATACCTGCTGCTCTTAAAACATCCCTCCACTCCCTCCACCCCCCTCCAAATTCTACACACAAATCACACTTGAGCTCATCTCCTAACTCACATAACCTAACACCAAGCAGCATGTCTCATCATCATAAACCTTCTCCCGACTAAACATTAATTTTAATTTCTAATATAAAGTTTTCCTGTTCATCACAAATACTCACCAACTTTGATTTAGTTATTTATATTGTTCTTTTTGTGGAACATCTCTCATCTTTGGTTGATGAGAGAGAGAGAGAGATTGACAAGTGCCGTAACACCTGATACTGCTGCTTCGTTTTAGCGGCAGCACCCACACCCTATTAAAAACAACAAATAACAGAAAACAATAATAAGATAAACCTCTGTAGGGTCGTTGAAGACCATGACGATGAACCACTCGGACATGATAAAGTATAAAACAAACAACAAACAAAAATAGATGGAATTAAATATAAATAGGTACAATTATAATTAAACAAATACTCGTAATGGTATATATAGAAATATAAAAGACATGAGAATAAGAATATCAAAGGCACAAAAAATAAAGGTACCATATATGAATGTATAAATAATAAATAAGCATCAAGAAATAAAAATAAAAAGTAAAAAAAAAAAATTTATAGATATAAATAAATAAAATAATAATGATAATAAAATGAAACAAAAATAGATCAAACCAGCACAATCCGTCAACACACGAGCAGAGGCATAGTCGAAAGGAACGCAACGCAAAGCAACGCAAATAATACCCGTCGAGTCTACTCGCTAGAACCACCCTTGCTGTTGTTTCCATTAAGAACCTCCATGATTCCTTCAGGGGCTCCACCTGACAGGCTCATTTGACGACCTTGTAACTGGGAAAAGTATAGCTGACTCTGCTGTCGGCTGAAAGAATTGTGCTGGCTCTGCAAGTCCAGCGCCATTGGCGTCATGGGTGCAGTCTCTAAGGGAGTCATAACAGGACCAAGTGAAGGTGAGTCTGGCTCACTGGAACGTAGCGGAATGGTGATGGGCGTTGAGCCACTAGTGCTAGCCAAACTACCGCTTTGTTGGTGAACATGATAGTGATGGTGGCGACTGTTTGCACTACTATTATGGATTTCAGTTTCTAAAGCAGCTGCAATGGCCGCTGCTGTCGTGTTCACAGCATCATCGGCAGCCTTCTGCTTCTGATCTCTGGACCCAGTGGGTTCTTCCTCATCACCACTGCCTTCCTGGATAATGTCAATAACATTACTAGGATTTGTTGTTGGACTGCTCACCGCATGACTATGGCTAGGATTGGCGCTGACCCAATGTCTAGAATATTGCCCAGCTGGCGGTGTCTGTGCCAAAAACATTTTTGTCGGTGAAGAACACAGCGACACTGGTCCCAAGGGAGGCGAATCTGGTGGAATCATCATACTGTGATGAGAATACATGGGTGACTGAGATTGATGACCAGGACTTTGAAATGGGATCGTTGTATATGAAGCACGCCGAGACCGTGGCTGGGACGGGATAGTCTGAGCACCCGGTGTAGTCGGTGTACCCGGAAGTTGTGAGAGATTTGCCGCTGAACCTCGTCTAGACATGGAAGTTGGCGAGCCGACCGAAATGCCTGAGATATAGTGGCTCACACGACGATGCTGCGCTGAATTCAAGTACTGACCCGCACTTGTAAACGATGACGACGGTGTAATATGGCCAGCCTTTCGCCGTAGTTGTTGCTTTGGAGACTGCGGGGGTTGTTGGTAAAGTTGTTGGGACGGCCCTTGTTCCTCCAAAACTGACCCAATGCTAGTGGTTACTCCTTCATTCTCCAAATTGGCCTTTGAAAATGACAGCGACAACAGCGATATTGTTGACGTGCTTGGAAGTAACCCTGTAGGTGAATATGCATTGTCGCGTGACACTATAGGTCCTTCGGATCCAGCAAACCCTGTATTAATACTAGGAACCCGTTTCTTCGGGCCCAGAGACGAGAAACTGGAATGCTGTGACTGTAGTGTGCTAGGTCCCTGCTGGTATGTTCCGCCGTCCCGTGGTGAGTGAGGAAGGAGAAGAGGAGACGGTAGCGGAGATATACCAGGAGAAGTAAGAGTATCACCTGGTGATGTAGTCATAATATGCGAGCTTATACGTCAAAAAAATAGATGCAAAGGTACTATTGGATAGTGCCGAGTGTACGAACAAAACTCGTTACAAAGTGTTGTTGAAAAGAAAACCGTAAACAAGTCTTGAATTTGAGCTAGTTTAGTGCTGATAAATATAGATGGAATTGGTTGAAAAAAAAAAAAATTAAAATAATTTGATGAAAGAAAATTTATGAGAAAAAAATATTACATAAGGGGTTCCCTTGTGTCACAAAAACTGTTGTGGTAACAGAAAAATAAAATTAGATATGGGTTGGGGCAAGAAACTATCCGCACGTGACAACTAATAGTGTAGTTTCGAGTCCGAAAAGTATTTTGGGGTCTTAATAGCACGGCTGCCCAGCCGTACAAACGGTTCTCATGCTTCTGGAAGGGTTATATATGTCAAGAAGTCGCGTGCAAAATTTGGCTTGAGGGCAACGGGTCATCATTTAAATCTATTTTGGTCTGTCAGTATAAAACGACAGGCGATATTGCTGCGCAAATCTCCATTACCTTTGCTATGTTCAAGTTATGTATTAAAATTAGAGCTCTATGTATTTCTTTACCTCAACCAGCCCTCGACCCCAGTTAGTCCAAGTGACCCACGGAGGGCTATATTCAAGGACCTCATCCAGCGCTGGGATCCGTCGTTTCAATTCTGAACCGACAATGGATTCTGCATCGTACTCTGACCAATAGCAAGTGATGTGCAGCCCCAATGAACGTTTACTAGGCGCACCCGGAGATTCCTCCTCAGCAGTCTCATACCACCGAGGGATCCATTGAAACTCCAAGTGATAACCAGGTTGATTCCAATCGAGTTTGTGAACCGTCACATCATTGATTCCCTTGTACCACTTTAGCACTTCGGGCTCTTCAGCGCCAAGACGACGAACTGCACTAAGATTGCCTTGATCAGGCTTGTCATGATAAATAGTAACAACTCGGACCGGTGAAGGTGTGCCATCGTTTGACGAAAATGTTGTGGTATTAAACATGACATTGCATACCCGATTTTCCTTCGCTGCAATGTATATTTCTCCGTTAAATGGTCCAAAATCCTCATCATCGTCTTGCTCTTCATGAGTTCCCAATGGGTCCTGCTTGTATTGCCTCTTTCTCTTGGAATCTTGGTGAGTTCTGAGAACAGTCACGTTTAACCAGTCATTATAGTCAGCAGCTGCAGAGGGTTCCTCGTTACTTACAACCCAGGGGCGGGGACCTTGGTACATACATAGCTCGCTATCGTCAGTACCATAAGGTTTGCAAGTAATGGGCAAACTTTCACTCTTTACACTTGGAAGATCAGACAAAACCTTGTATCCATACCCTGTGCGAGTAAGCACTGATACATGAGCCTGGGATAACCCATCCGTACCATTTCCACCGTCCAAATCAATGCTTTGAACAAATCGAATCTTCATTGGAGCTTCATGAGATAATGGGAATGAATGAAGCGAAAGAATGCCCCCACAAAGAAGCATTGCAAGTAGGATAACGGCGACAAGAACATGGAACCGGTGAATAAAAGGTAGAACAAGAAATCCAACGGCCACACTAATCATGGTCAATGCAGAGTAAACCGTAGCAGCTCCTGAAGCACCTTCTAGTGCATTATGATGTAAAGCATCAAAAGTAAGGAACCCTGAGGAATATAAAATGTAGAACCCAATTGGCACGACTACGAGAAATTGAAGGCTCCAATCAAAACTAAGAGATTGTCTGGCAACGTGCTTCAATTTAGAGGCAGTGGACTTGTGAGCATCAATGCCATGAGATGCTTCTGAATCACTGTCCTGTGTCAGTAATGGCTGCTCTACATCTTGTTTATGAGTATCAGACTTGGTTAACAGCATGCCCAACAGTCCAAGAACCACAGCAAAAAAGTACAGATAGTAAACAATTGTCAAAGGGAATTCACCAGTAGCCTTTCGCTGACTGATGTGTACAGTTGAAACAACCAACAAGCTCCAAAGCAATGTGAAACTTTCCAAGAAAATTACAAGTTTCTGATCGGGTACTGGACTTAGGTATGAACCCAAACTTAGGATTAAATAGTTTGTGATCAGGAAAACTGCCATTAACAAGAAAAATGGACTGAAAAAGGAAGAGACTACAATCAACTCATTCTGGTCGTGAACCCACAAAGCAGTCGAAATAGTAGCGGCAACAGAGAGGACAAGCGAGACTATTCCTCGAAGCCAGCCTCTCATTCCAATTGCCCAAGATCTAGACCGAAGCACCGCAAAAAGCAGCAGAGCAATAATCAGAGGTCCCGCAATGAGACCAATTAAGTTGAACTGCAAAAGATGACCCAAAGGAAGAACAACCAAGTAACTACCTAAAATATCAAAAAACACTGCAGGTCTGCTGTCATCAGATGATTCCTCAAAGTCGTTCTCAGGGGCATCAGCCAAAGATCTTGTAACATCCAATGCGTTTGTAAACATATGGGACAAAGCCCCATAGCTGGTTCCCTTGATGCTATCTCGTCTAGTGTGATATAGGTTACGAGGCTTGTAAAACGCGACATCCAAGCCTCGTAATCCATTCTTTGTATATACTTTGTAATCAGTCTCACTGCGAACTAGGCCATCCGAAAAGCCTTGCTGGAAAATGGAGTTAGCATGAGGAGAACTTGCTGCCTTGTAGTGCTTGGCAACACCATAATCAGTAGATCTGAAAAGAATGGCGCGTCCACCTGCACCAGTGCCTTCGAGGTTCAGAAAAACAGTGACATTTTTACTCCAAGGGTGATAGAAAAATGCCTCTGCACCAAGCAATCCAAATTCCTCATTATTATTGAAATTAAAAATAATAGTTCGTTGCGGTTGAGGCGTAGAATTATCCGCGTAATATCTTAGAATACTAAGCATGCTAGCAATTCCGGCGCCATCATCGGTCGTACCGTACGCCGTAGGAACACTATCATAATGGGCGCTCAGTAATACAGCCCCAAGTGAAGGATCTGCACCCTGAACCTTCGCTAAAATGTTGTTTCCTTCAAAGTAGTTAACTTTTCCAAGAATCGATGAATCAAATACATCAGGTTCCTGAAAAAATATATGACGCACGTCGTCATCATGGTGAATATGACCACTAGAAGAGCTTATAGTAATATCTGAAACCTGGTTCAGAATATAATCGTGTACGCGGTCATTGGCACGCGAATTGTATGGATGAAATTCCCGAGAAATTTGCTGCAAATCCATCCAAGCATTAGAGAGATATTTAGCTGGGTATTCTGGAGGTGACTCAACGCTGGGGTCGCCAGATTGAACCACGGAGGATACCAGTAAAATAATGAGGTATGTGAGAACAAAAAGTAGTGAAAAAGGGGCCTTGTTAAATCCAAACATTGACCTAATGAAAGAAACTAGTACTCCCTTGGGTTCTTCAGGAATGGGCTCCACAACTCGTCTACCCACAGAACGTGGAGGTCTAGCATCCTGCTCAGCAGTCTGGGTATAGCTGTCAGTATCAGCACCCTCCTCGTCTGTCTCAATGTTTTGGTTACCTAGTAAAGGCTCGTCTTCGAGAGTAGAGTCCGTCATATGTGGGGAAAGTAAAAACAAAGTTGGTAACGAGGGACAGAAGCAAACATCATCATCCCCTGATATACAACCATTTCTCTATCGCCAGGGTTAGGAAGGAGAACTCCCAACGCTTATGTAATACTTTAAGGGCAAAAAAAAATCTTAAAAAAAATATTACAAATGAATAATTGACATGAAAAAAATTTTACAATTACTTCCTTCATCAATTACACACAATAGCATATAAATAAAATGAGCAGTAGCGAGACAAAAGACAATAACAAGATCCAGGAATCAGAGGAAGACGTCTACATTGACGATTCACAGATTGCCGAAACTGTTCCTGAGGATCCCAATGGTGATGCTCCCATGGACGATGATGAAATGGAAGTAGAAGACGATGGCCACGACATTGGAGTCAATGACGAAGGAAATATTGAGCTAGACATGACAAATAACTCTTCAGGATACTTTGATTCACATGAAGACAGTATTTTCTTAATAGCTTCTCACCCCACATTGCCGATGGTAATGACTGGAGGAGGAGATGATGTTGCTTACCTGTGGACTACCAACTCTAGTTCCCCTAAGACAGTGGCAAAACTAGATGGACATACCGAGTCAGTAATTGCTGGTGGATTTTCATTTGACGGCTCTTTTGCAGTCACTGGAGATATGAATGGTCAGATCCGGGTATGGAAGGCTATCAAGAGAGGACAGGAGTGGAAATTTGTAGGACAGGTCAAGGAGGTTGAAGAGATTGTCTGGATCACATTCCATCCTAAACAGCCTATTTTTGCATTTGGTGCTGTTGATGGTTCTGTGTGGGTGTACTCTCTTGAACCCACCATCTCCAGTATTTCAGTTCTCATGGGACATACTATGACTTCCAATAGTGGCGCATTTTTCGACACCGATAACATGGACTACCTTTCTCTCATCACCATTGCAGATGACTCCATAATCTCCTGGAATGCATATACCTCTACCGCTAATTATACTCTGCGAAAGGGTGATCTCAGTGGTAATGAAGATTGGGTCTCACAGGCTTTAAGTCCTAGCAGAAAGACTATTGCTGTGGGTTGCCAGAATGGGTCCCTTGCACTGATTGGTCTTGCAAATGGAAATGTGCTGAAGATTTTTGACACCACAACTTCCGATGAGACAGAAATGGAGGCCCGATCCGTTGAGGGAATTGCTTGGTGTGACAGCTTTCCAGTTCTAGCTGTTTGTAATGTTCAAGGTGAGATCATTCTATATGATCCTGTATCTTGGAACGTTCGCCGAACCCTCAAGGTTAATGATGCAGTTACTTCTATCAAGTTCCTACCAGGCACCACCACTCTTCTTTCATCAGACTTGGCAGGTGCTGTGACCAAGTGGGATGTCCGAACTGGCGAGCAGAAATGGCAAGGAAAGGGTCACTATGCTGGCATTTTAGGCTTTACTGTTCAGAATGAAGGTAAGCGAATAGTGACTGCAGGTGACGAAGGAGTTGCATTAATTTTCAATGTCGAATAATTTGTTTGTAATACTTTGTATAATCTTTTTGTTGCAAAAACTGAGATTAATATATTATTAGATTAATGTGAGTTATGAACAAAAAGCTAGCACACGTTCTACATGAAATAGAACATCAAGTAGAACTCGGAGTAAGAAGTCGAGCAGAAGGTAAAAAAAATAAATAACAATACATGTAAATAAAAGAAAAAAGTTTCCTAAATGTTCCTCTGATCCAAAAGGAGGCTGCACATATGCTCATGGAATGAGTTAAATCCAAGCTTACCCAAGAAGGACAGAAGGTCTTAGTTGACAGTGTATCAATACGTGTGCATATCCCGATGAACGAGGCAGGATTCTCCACTATAATTTCATGGGAGTCGGTCCTTGATGGTATATAGGTTATAGTTTATGAGTTTATACTTGATATCAAGCACACTTTGTCTGCATAGGAAAAAGCTTTCCGACGAGCTGGAAAAGAACAATAAACAAGGACCGATAATAATTAAAAGGACCAATGTATGTAAATATCAAATAGGACTATATTTGAAAAATTCAAGGTTGGTTACTTGCGCCAGTCAAGTGGGCTTGCCTTAGTTTGGATTAGCTGGTACCAGTACCATAACTATAATAATATTCATTGTACTCATATCATTCTCACCATAAACATCATCCTCATCATAGTCGCCATTAACAGTGTACATTTTCTTGCTATGGCGCGGTTTAAAATCATCAGGCGTCAAAAGGTCACCATTTGAAAGAGATGGAATACTCTTCCGATCTCATTCTAACGGGATTCGATCAAAAAATGGTTTGTACTTGGAGAAAGTTTCAACTACCATTGCTTTATTGTAAAAGTTACCCTTCGTAAAACATTTCTATAAAAGAATTTTCATTACTGGCCTTGTCTAATAAACCGCACAAATTGTTTGGTCACCAGTGTCAAAAACTCTGGAATAATACATAGGTTATAATATAGATTTAGCTATATATTTATATATCTACATTTATATGCCATTTTGAGAGTGGAATAAGACGTCAGTACATTACGGCCTAGGAAGATCCTTAAGCTAAGCAGAGTTTGCAGACATACGAAGTAGAGAAGTAGTGGAGAGTGGATAATTTCTCTCAAAAGGTTACTGAGAAATAAAAATATAAAAAATACACAAAATAAGAAAAATAAGAAAATAAAAATAAACTGAATATCACATTAAAGACCATGGTTATCACTGTGATTTGTCGACATAATAAGTAATGCATTTTCTCGGTTAACTTTTCAAGGGTTTGGGTAAGTTATTTTAAATACTCCAAGGGGAAATTGAGGGTCTCTGTATAGTTGAAAAAAAATAAAATTCAATGAACGCCATTTTATTCCAGACTTTTGGAGACTTTTTAGCAGGCAGTTACCAACCTGCGACGAGGAGGACGACGCTACCGTGTGAGTTTCTGGATCTTGAACTGGCTCTTCTTATGCTACATAGGCGCTTCTTTTTCTATTTTATTATTTGAGTCTGTAATATAATAAAATTATTTTCATCATCAATATATTTACCATTGACAAACCAACAAGAATGATTTTTTTACAAGCATCCAAAGGCCACCAAAATGATCACAAATGGTCACACAATAGGTCGCCTTGGTCGCATTAGGCCACAATAGGTCCTCACCATGAGTCGCAATAGTTTAAACAAAAATTTGATAGTAATAACCTATGACAATGATTATATACTCTGAAGGATTTTCTTTTATTATTTTTTTAAAATATAGATATACCAGAATGCAATTAATACCCCTAAAACCCCCAACCAACTCCTTTAAAATGAGTCCGAATCCTTGCTATTGAGAAGCATAGTGCTGCACAATCCAATATATCCTTCTTACTGCGGGTAGTCAGGCAGGCAGGTAGGTGTTTCCATGTTGTTTCCAAAGTACTAAAGTCTGTCTCCAGTAATAGCCAAATAAAAATATACTTGGTATACTTTCAAACTATAATAATCATAGTACTTTGTAGTTATCAATTATGATTTTGATTATGCCTTTGATTATTATTATTAGTATTATTATTATTATTATTATTATTATTATTATTATTCAGGCTCTGTTTCCTTTTATGAAAGGCTTATTACCAGGTTTGTGTATATTATGGCTGGCAACACACACGTGCTTATCAAAATTATATCAAAATTATGGTGCACAGATCTTTAAATGGACTTTGGTGCCAGTACTTACCTTGCCCATAACAAGATGGTGGCCTACTTTTGTCATGCCTGCCTTTAAAGTGCCTTTCGTGGTGTGTCAGTATCTGGATTGGGGTCAATAATGGATTTCAGCATTGTGCTGCTGTTACCATGCTGTTACCATGCTGCCACTATGCTGCCACTATGCTGCTGTTGCTCATGTGAAAAACTTAGGCCCAATAATGATGAGCAACCAACATCAAGTACCGTCACTTATTCGTACCTCCACCTCGACTTGTTGGTTCGCTTATGTGTGATATTTCGAGGACGACAATGAATATGATCATGATAATGACCAGGACGATCATGGATGAAAAAGCAAACCATAAAGCAGTTTGGTACCTGTTGTAGGTTATCTTATAATTATAATTATTATTATTCTCTCACAGTGTGTAAATGTATATTCGGTAGTTTGCGTACCATTTGGATGGTAATAAGAAACACGCTCAATCCGGATATTCATACGCGACGTTTTCTTCTTCTTCTTCTTCTTCTTCTCTATTAACATTTAAAAACAATTGGTGGGTGTTCAGTTAAACTTTGTTCTGCCAGTTTGGACCTCAGTAGTCTCTTTTAGAGAAAGATATTTTGCTCACAAAAAATGGAACTTCAAATGTATGAAACACACCCATGATTCCTATATACCCAGAATCGCAAAGGGGCTCTCGCTGTTACTTTTGATTCAAAATCAGATTCAAGACGAAACAGCTTCGCAAGAAATACTATCAGTGTACTTAAAGTTGGTTTTGGCATCCACAACAAGCATAATAATAAATACACATCTTGCGACTCATTTTTGAGTTTGGCTGGAATAAGCTTTAGCTTTCAAACATAAACTCACTATAGGTTCTTCAATGGATTTCAATGGATTTAAATCTCATCTGTTTGCATGGTAATATTGTTCACTGCGATCAAGCATCAACTATAACAAATAGTCGCTTTCCTTAGCAATATCTGACGTTTGAGTTTCACGTATTAATTAGTAGCTGTGCCCTCCCCTTACTCTAGGTATTTAACGCCGTATTCTCTCAGGAATCATCAGATTGAGCTTGTTCTTTATTCCAGAACTATAGAAAACCGTTATCGCAAGCATAACAGACATATTTATGGATTCTCCATGCTAAAGTCAATCAAATTCTTATTCATAAGGGTCTGTTGAACAGCCTGGAAACTCCCATTATATGTTGGGTTGGGGTTCAACGCTTAGTAACTAGATGTTGAAAGAAAGTCGTAGAGGTTGCCTGGGATACTCAACACTTCCAAAATTTTCTATCTCACTTTTCTTGTTGGCCACCTTCAAGTATAGACCTTTAAGCTCTTGAAGATTACTTGACATCTTAGAAGAATCATTCGCAACTTAGTCTTGTTTGAGCTTCATTGAAAGGGTATCCTGCGAGGAAATCCGGTAATCCAACCTAAAGTTATTTCTCCGCCTCCATTAGTGTAATTTGACGAGTCGTCCAGGCATGAACGAGGTTGCGATAATACACTATATTGCCATTTCTGATTATTAGGCGTTTTTGATTATAATGAATGATGCCAATAACATAGGCGTAAGTAAGATCCAAAGACTGTTAGAGACAATTACTAACTAATCTCAAAGAAAGGCCGAACAATTAAAAGTTCTTCAGAGTGCAACTCTATAAATCAATCTGGGTATGTATAGTTGTTTTATTATATGGGTTGGAATTCTAACATCATCATAGCATGCATCGTAAGTCCCATAATAAATATGGCAGTCCGGGTCGGTTTAGACCTGTAAACAATTTAGAATCCGATCGCGACAGTTTTCGGTCTGTTTTCTCTGGGGGGCCAAGCAATAACCATCCACGTCTCCTGAGTACCAGTGGCGGCTTAAACAAGTCGGTTGCCCTTCAGTTGAACCAGATTAACGTCACTCTGCGAAATGCCTCTTCAGAAAGTACACGTCTGGCCAAACGACCATCATTAGAAAAGGAGGCCAGAGACCGGTTACGGCGCAATCCAAATCAACAAAACAAATCCACAAGCAAGTCCCAGTCTTTTCGGTTTCCGATTCCACGACAACCGCGGCAAATCTTCAGTATCCCATCATTAACCCCTTCTCCAAAGCCATCCTCCTCTACACCCCTACCTGATGACGACTTTTACATGAAAACAAACATAGATGTTATCAATCTAGGCGCTAATGTGCTAAACCAGGCCACCATCTTGATTTACGAGACAGAGAATTGGGATGAATGGAAATTTGTAAACAATGGCAAGAAGGTGGCTACACTTAAAAGCTCATCATTTCACTCCATCAACCGTATGTCTCAAAATCAACTTATCATCAAGCTCAAGTCTCCACATCATTTTCAAAACGGAGAATCATACTCGACGACGGACCATGTTAATTGTTACTTAAAGAATGAACAAACATTTGAGCGGTTCTGTAAACTTTTGAAGGAAAAGTATCCTAATATCTATGTTGAGAAGGGTCAGGCGAGCCACATGACAGGGCTACCTGCGGAAAATGTCCGACTGCCAGGATTAGATCGATCGAGTGGGCTTAATTTCCGGAAAAGACTAAATATGGAAGAACCGAAAAATAGGGTACGTCGGCTTAGAGTAGAGAGCCCAGTTGTTGAGGATATGGGGGAAGTCATTCCACGGTCTAAATCCAACCCTACCACCGCATCTCCGAAATTGGGATTGAACAAACCAGTAATGAACCGACTGATTGGAGCTCCCGTTAGGACTGCAAATAATACAAACCCCCCTTCCACCGCTGTTAGTAAAACTCTATCACCTGCACAGCCTGTTATAAGTGCAGCAACAGTGATCCGTTCCTTCGTTCGAGGTGAAAATGGTGCCAAGATTAGTACGGATTTATTTGGTAATTCATCACGGCAACCGGAACCCAAAGTATATCTCAAGGCTCCATCAGCACCCATTAAGCCGATTAATGGGGTGCGGAAGTATCATGAGAAATTCAGTACTCCTTACCGATTTATTTTTGATGACCACAAGGGGCTGGATATCACGCCGGACGACGTTAGCCGACTGAATGAAGGAGAGTATTTGAACGATACATTGATTAATTTCTATCTCAAGTATTTCCACCAAGTTGTGTCCAAGGGGAACAAAGAACTGGGGAATTCCATCTACATATTCAACACATTTTTCTACGAGAAACTTGCTCAAAAGGACGAGAATGGGCGGGTGGGTTATGCTAAGGTCAAGACTTGGACTTCCAAGGTAGACATTTTCAAGATGAAGTATGTGATTGTACCAATTAATGCCAAAATGCATTGGTACCTTGCGATCGTTTATAATCTACCCGCACTGATACGAGACGGGCGCACTGGCCAAGAAGAAAGTGGTAACAAGTCCAAAGGTACGGGGCACAAAATATCCACAGAAGATGACTGTGTTATATTTATATTGGATTCGCTGAAACCCAATAATTACAGCAGTTTAGGGCGTAACATGAAGGACTACATTTGTGAAGAGGCTATGGATAAGCTTCAAGTAAGTGTTGACAAGAATCGAATCGTGACCAAACTGGTAGACGTACCACAACAAAATAATTTCTGTGACTGTGGGGTGTATGTGATACATTACATGCACCAATTTATGAGTAATCCCGAAAAAATAGTCGAGCTCATGGCAGCTGAACCCGAAAACAATGAGGCATTAATTGAACTCCGACGAATCTGGGAGCCTTCTAAAATGCGGTACAAGAGAGAGGTGCTGCAACGACGAATCATTGCATTTCGAACGGTGAATGAAAACGAGCAAAAGATTGGGGCACAAATGGAAGAAGAAGGAGGATCCAAGGCAGCAGCAGTAGCAGCAGCAGCAGCAGGAGGATCAGCAGGAGTAGCAATAGCAGCAATAACAGCAGATGAAAATGGCGGCAGCAGTAGCAGCAACTTGAACCAGACAGGTGGTTTGGAACCACGTGAAAGTGCAGGTGAAGGTGGGCTTGACAGTGCCATTCAGCGGCTAGATGAGAATTTAGACAAGGCCGATGAGGTGGCGGAAGTAGTGGAGGCGAAAGAGAAGGAGGCGGAACCGAAAACAGATGCAATGGATGGACTACATAAACAAATGGCAGCGGAAATAGAGTCATCACCGTTATCATCATTGTCAGAAAGCATGAGTGATGATGAGTATGATTTTGGGAAAGCCGAGTTGATGGTAGCCAAGCAACCGTATTCCCAAGCGGGTTTAGCAGCAACAGGCGGTTCCAA
Organism: Geotrichum klebahnii; assembly: GCA_030570935.1. Taxonomy (NCBI): domain Eukaryota; kingdom Fungi; phylum Ascomycota; class Dipodascomycetes; order Dipodascales; family Dipodascaceae; genus Geotrichum; species Geotrichum klebahnii. The sequence continues at coordinate 771 of JAJLWW010000009.1, read as the reverse complement.
GTCCCAGGCACCAGTAGCAGTACCATCTGTGCCCATTCCGGCGCCCAAAACAAGTGGTAAAAGCGATGACGACGCTGCTCTGGTTGTTGTTGACGATGACGACGATGACGAAGATGACCAAAAAGATCCAAATGACGACCAGGCTAAAGACGAAGATCAAGGCGACGAATCCGATGGGGATGTAATCGAAGTGACCACCATGCATGTTTTATCAGACAATGACGACAGCCGGAGCTCCAAAAAGGCGAAATACCATCATCAGCATCATCATCAGCATCAGCATCAGCATCTGAACAAGCATAAGAATAGTAACGAAAAGAGCCATACTCCCAATAATACCAATAATCATAACAACCATAACAATAATTATGGATCGCATGGTCGAAGAAAGCGACCAAGCGGATTCATCTAAGGCATTATTAGGGGGTATTTTGTTATATTTTTTTTTCCTGTGTTTTGTTTTACAAGTAATTTTTTGGGGGGTAGTTTAGTATTTTTTTTTTTTTGTCTTTTGATTAAATTATAAAATGGTATTATGTATAAATTTTTCATGATTTGGTTTTTTTTTGTATTTTTTTTTTTCTTTTATAAATTTATATATAATACGAGATGAAAATAATAATGATGGTTGTGCAAACAGTAATATAACTTGAAATTCCGGTCTATCATAATTAAATGTCTTGAGCAATGGGTGTTTTTATTGTATAGTGATGGATGAGTGAGAATGGTAAATTTGTTTTAGTGTAGAACTAGTAGAACTAGTAGAACTAA